>ML396471.1:0-16537 GCA_005239525.1 Nicotiana knightiana | reverse complement strand
CCTCTAAGAGATAGTGACATGAAATGCTTGATACATATATATACATAATCTTTTAAAAATATCCGACTTTGTGGGCATCATCATCATCATATCATACCCGGCCTTAAAGAGGACTCGGTAAAAATGTACCCAGCCACGTGGAGCTCGGTAAAACCCAACTGATCAGTGGTTGCACAATAGGTGTCGTACCCGGCCGACTATAGCACGGCTCGGTAGAGTAAAATAGATACTATATATAATGCATGTTGGACTCCTGGAATCACGCTCTAAATATTTTGTAGTGATGTAAGGTAGTTGCACCTTCTATTAACATTATGGACATCTACCATGAATATGAACTTCACTAGATCTCAAGGATTATACATACTTTCTTAGAATAACTTTGTAAGGAAAGAACAAAATTGACCGCCTGAGTTGCTAGGAGTAGATTCATTATGAAATAGCGTATCATTTATCNAATTTCTTACGCACAAGGGTGACACCTGGGGTAACTGGCACATTTAGTCCCTTATGCTTAACTCAATAGTGCTTGCTTTAGGGAAGCGTATTTGTGAATGACCTTTAAAGGTTATTCTTTTATTGTTCATTCTATTACTGTCGAAACACGATCTCTGAAATGATGTCGACTATTACCAATTCCTTCGGTCCCTAATTCATGTTCAGTTTATCTAGTTCATTAGCCCATACTTATTTATATTACTTTGAGGGTCTCACTCTTCCTTCTGGTATCCACGTTTGAGTCACCAACTCATATCTCAAAATGAGTGTTTGGCTTTATGGCTTATACTTTTATTGTCTCACGACATGTCTCCTCTTGTCTTTTTCTTCACTTGACTATAGACTCTGTCATCCTGTTATATTTTGACTTACCGTTATCGNCGTTTCACTTTAGATCATGCCAAAAGAATGAAGGAAGAGCCTTAACATACCTTAACCAAGTTGATTCCTTAATAACTTCCAAGAAACTCTTCAAACAAGTCAACTCAATCTATCATATCATAAGGACATTCAAAATCAGTGTTGAGGAAAGGTTAAGTCTATAACTTAAGCTAGTAGCTCGTTTACGTAAATTCGGGAAGCATCGCTCCTGTAACCGGGCACTCCACCAATACCATATACCAACAACACCAAGAACAAAACAATAACAACATGTATGCATTATTTCCTAACCTTATCTCCACCACAATATATCACAAAACAGCCTACACACCCTAATCACTTCATACATAAAACAACAACAAAAGTAGTGTCAAACAACCTTAAAAAGAATAACGATGAACAACCAGCCCAACATTCCGTCATTTTGTGTTTTTCCCCACACTTTATGTACTTTCAAAGACAATCTCATTTCTGAGCTTAAATCAATTGACTTACAACGTACTCTCACGTACGAAATTATGGGGTGTAACATTGATATTCCATGAATATATTCTCTATATGGAACTGATGAAGGATTATTTGGTATTCCAAAGATATCTTATTCATATGCAAGTTTTATTATTTAATGATAATGCACGCATATCTTCTCTATATGCTGGGTTATTAACTGATTCAAGACTTAGCACATTATCTCTTTGTGCATCGATATGGTTTTATCTGTGTTGTATGGTTGGATGGCACCAGTGATGTGTACTTGTGAAATTAAGGGGTTGCACAGGTTATTAGCAAGTATCATGAATAATATATCACATCTATCTATAAGAGTTGCTTGATTCGCCCCCATCTTTATTAGGACTGGACTAAATCCGGGCAGATCTCCGTCATATTTTACGAATGCATCGCATTGAGAATTGACTCGTCGGATTCTTGTCATTATTACATCACTAAGGTTAGTTGTAATATTTGTTGAGTACATGGGGTCGGTTGTACTCATACTACACTTATGCACCTTGCGTGCAGATCTTGGAGTTAATGCTGCTACAGATAACGGAAGATGGCATTTAAGACACACTTGCTTTTTGGTTATAGCTACAACTTGTCCTTGGTAGTTTTAGATTCGTACTCTGTTTATATATATTCCAAAAAGATGTTGTATTTATTTGTGTACCAGCTTTGTAAATCTAAATCTTAGTGGCTCATGACTTGTACTACCAATTCCTAGGTTATTGTATGGAAACTCAGCTATTTTACTTATGGATTATTTATGATCTTCATTAGAGTAGTGTTGACTATTATTTGGATTACCTAGCGGGTTGTGTTAGGTGTCATCACGACAAGGTGAATTCTGAATCATGACAGAAATCATTAAAAAGCCTTAAAATTTTATCCTTATTACTAAACAATATTTTAATCACAAGAATGGACCAATTTTTTATTTGACTATATTGAACCTTCAAGCATAACTTTATTTGATCTCTTTGAACCTAGATTTTGCGATCTCCAGCCTTCTAGGTAGAGTTATTGTCATGACGACTTGCCCTTGACTATAGTCTCATTTCCATCGACGATTTCTCAATCGCTTCTCTAGTTACACCTTTTGAAAGTGAATCTAACATATTATTTTTTGACTTTACATAGTCCAAAATGATACTTTCACTAGTGTGTTAGTTGTCGTATGGTATTATATCTTCATCCTATATGACGAGATTTTTTGTTATACATGACGCTTTAAGACCTTCTTATTGTCGCTTGACTATTACATTATGGAGTCATTCAAAATCTTCAATGACTTTGTCTAAAGTTATAGGCTCACACTCCATTTTAGAGCGTGCAATACATGTCTGCTTAGACGACTTTCAAGATACTGCTCCTCCACCAATGATAAAAACATATCAATTTGTGAATTTAGTTTCAGTTGATTGATGATCTAATTTGCATCATTATTACCCCTAAATAACTTCGGGGCACTTGTTGTAGTGCAAACCGTAATTTTGGGTATAATTCAAAGGGAAAAAGGCTAAAACTGCTCTTTTACTATACGTAATAGAATAATTATACCCTCCGTTCAAAGTTGATAGCATTAATACCCCGGTCATGACCAAAGGGCTCAAATATATCCCTCGACTAACAAAACTATTTTTTAGTATTTTTAAAATTCAAATAATTTTTTTATACTAACTAATATTTCACCTATCCCAAATTAACCCCCTCTCCCCTTCTTCTCACTAGATCCCCAAATCCCTCTCCCTAACCTTTACTTTCATCAGAACTCTTACCCGCAACTCCACCTTATTCAGTTGTTCAGCCATACCCATTATTTTTGCCATACGTTACAATGTAGTCTTTTCGGTCCTCATTATATATTACATTTTTATTAAATCTCAATTTCACTTTTACTATCATCAAACTAATTTGAATTTGCTACAAACCAAGATTCTTAATGAATGAATTGCAATCCAAATTTTAACCAAATAAATTAAGATCTTGCACAAAATTTTTAAATATTGATTTGATCCTGACCTAATTAAAAAATTAGATCAATTGACCTTATCAAAGATCCATTTATATCACTTCAATTTTCTCAAAGAACTTATAGAATGTTGTCTTTGAATTCCAACGACGACACCAAAATTCAGTGTCTGTCCGTGAAGTTAGGCTCAAACGGCAATAAACAAATTTCAAATCAAGAATTTCAGGTTCCTCGAATTCAAACTATAGATAGTAACCCATAAACATGGAATTGCATTTTTCTTCAGTTTTTCAAGCAAATTTCAAATTCGATGTTTAATTAGGGGTTCCTTAATGCTCTTTCTCTTCTCTATTTTTTCATCCGAAGGTGGTTTGTCAGCCCACTGGTGGTGGCATAGCGAAGGAGGGAGGGGATGGGGGTTAAAGATGGAGGTTTAATTTAGTGGAGACGACGGTCGGAGGCTTTTGGTAATTTTTGGACGTTAGACGATAAGGTGGTGGACCAATACGGAGTTTCTTTTATGAAGGAGAAGATGAGGGAGGATGTTGGTATTAACAAAGAGGTGGGGGAGGGGGAGGGGGAGGGGGAGTGATTTTCTAATTCCATATGACATTTTAAATTAGGAAAAAATCTTTTTGAATTTAAAATTTCTAAAAATTATATTCGTTACTGATAGAGGGTAACAATGAACCATTTTGGTCATGGCATGGGCATTAATGCTACCAAACTTATAATGGAGGGTATAATTATTCTATCACGTATGGCATAAGGGAGATTTGGACCTTTTTCATATTTAAAATACCTCAAAATTTATTTTACTGACATCCAATGAGTTTGATCGAGATTACTTGTGTATCGACTTAGTTTACTTATCGCGTAATATATATCAAGTCATATACAATTCATCGTGTACATAAAGCCTCCCAACACTCAATTATAATTTAATTGAGACTTGTTTTGACCTTTATTCTTTATAAGAGTGTGATTTGGCTTAAATTAATTGGAGTTCTTAAAACTTTGAAGTCAAAGTAGCTGAACTTCTCAAGTACCATTTTGATGTAATGAGAGATTCAGAAAACACTAGACTTTGAGGAGTTTTGCGGATCTTGATTTTCAATATTAAGTCAGTAACTCCTAATTCTTTTATATCAAACTTACTAGTAAGCATGCGCTTATTAGCATTTATGTTCACAATGGCGTTACTCATTTTCAACAAATCATCCATATATAAATAAAAAATGGCTACTTGATTTGGAGTATTCTTAATATAAATACATTTGTCACTTTTAATAATCTTGAAAGCATTTGATAATACTATTAGTCAAATCTCGTATGCCATCGTTTGGGTGCTTATATTAGTCCATAAAGTGACTTAACAAATTAGCACACCTTCTTGTCTTTTACGAGAACCAAACTCTTCAGGTTGTTCCATATGATTTTTTCCTCCAAATCTCTATTTAAGAAGGCTGTTTTTATATCCATTTAATGACTTTCTAGACCGTACACGGCCAATGCTATTAATGCTCGAATGGGTCTAATTCGTGTTACCGTCAAGTAAGTGTAAGAATAATTAAGATCTTCTCATTGTCTAAAGTGTATGACAACAAGTCTTGCCTTATATTTGTCAATAGTACCATCATCTTTTACTTTTCTTTTGAAAATCACTTAGAACCTAAACATTTGTTTCTTGTAGGAAGATTAACTAATTCTCAAGTACGGTTATTTAAAATGAATTTTATTTCACTACTGACTGTCTCTTATTAAAATTTTGTTTCCGAGGAAGACATAGCTTGTTTAAAAGTTTGAGCCTCATTTTCTAAAAAGAATGTAAAACAATTTGATCCAAAGGAATTAAATATCCTGTTACGTTTACTTCATGTTAGATTCTGCTCATTAGGTGTATTTTTCTCTATTTCTTCTTGAGGTAGCTTAGATCTTTCCGTGAAAAACCATATTCCCTTTTATACAGATATATATTTTTAAAGAGTTCAGCATTATCTGATTCTACCACCATATTAATATGAATATCAAAAAATTTTGATTTATGTACTAGAAACGATATACCTTACTATTGGTTAAATATCCTATAAAAATACAATAAATGATTTTTGGTCTTATTTTTACCTTTTTGAGTTTAAGAACTTGCACTAGATAAATACTTCCACACATTCAAGTTGAACTTTCTTTCTTTCCATTTTTCATATGGAATGGATTGTATTTTTCTATGGGGGAATCGATTGAGTATTCCGTTAGCTGTCAAATATTCCTCCCATAAGTTTTGTAGTAAACCAGAAATTATCAACAAGGCATTCATCATCTTCTTTGATATTCTATTTATTATTCTTATAATTTCATTACATTTTAGAGAATAAAGGCCAGTTGTTTGGTGAATATGCCATATTTCAAATATATTTCTTTGTCACTCTTATTACTTCTTACCATTTGGACTTTGTTTAGTTGTGTTTCAACTTTATTTTTGTATTGCTTGAATATATCAATTACTTCATCTTTATTACTAAATAAGTAAATATAGAAATATCTAATACTGATGTCAACAAACATATATCACAATATCTATATGAATTAAGTCTAAAGAATTTGAATTCCTTTCAACTGACTTATAAGAATATTTAACGTACTTAGATTCCACGCATATTTGACACCATGATTCGTTGTATTCAAACATAACTAATACTCCCAAATTAATCATTTTTCGCATAGTTTTAAAGTTGACATAGTCTAAGGTACATGCTATAAATTATTTTACTAAAGTAAGTAAAAAGAAGCTTCAACTTTATTAATTTAAACATCAATTGTATTCAGCTTGGGAAAGACCCTCGATTAGGTAACATTTTCTACATACATATCATTCTTACTTATTATGATTTTATCAGAAATAAACATGATAAGAAGTATGATAGAAATTAAGTTCTTGCAAATTTTAAGGACATGGAGAACATTATAGCATCACAACTTTTCCTGAAGTCATCTTCAAAGATATCTTGCGAACTCCTAAAATTTTTGTAATTGCAGAATTTTACATGAATATAGTGTCGTCGGATCATGCAAAAGCATAAGAAGCAAATAATCCTTTGTCAGCAAAAATATGGTGGGTGGCTGAGAATCAGTTTATCATTCTGTGGAATTTCCTATCAAGTTGTATTCAGACAATATAACACATAAGTACAACAGCTCCTCATTCTTTTCAAAAATATTTCCTTGATCATTATTCTTCTCCTTCTTTGGAGCACGAAAGGTCGTAACCTTATGTCTAATCTTTTCACAGTTAAGGCAGTTACCTTTGATCTTCTTTTTAAACGGGTAATTTTGTAATGACCCAAGGGGTCATCTTTTATTTTAGGACTTTATTCCACGCTCATTAGTCTTAAAAATCTTATATTTATCCTCCTCGATTTGTATGCACAGTCCAGACGTAATTCCAGAAAGCCTTTATGTGAAAAATAGAAGAAATAATAATTTTTAGAATTTAACAGTAATTTTTAGTTGACTTTGGTTAACGTTTTGTGTAAACGGACCTGGACCCGTGTTCCGACTGTCCCAGTGGATCCGTAATAAAAAATGGGATCCGGTTATATGTCCGGAATCGAATTCTGAGATCCATAGCCAAAGAAATGAATTTTTGATAAAAATTGAATATCAGAAAAATCTATGGTTTTAAAGTATGAGCTTAATGCTTTATTTTGATGGTATCGGGACCGTATTTTGATTCCGGAGCCCGGCTACAGGTCCGTTATGATATCTAAACCATGTCTGCGAAATTTGGTGAGAAACAGAGTTTATATGACGTGATTTGGACATTCGGTTGAGAAAATAGTAACTTTAAGTGTTCTTCAGAATTTTATTGATTTTGATGCTAAATCCATAGTTTTAGGTGATATTTTGGCAATTTGATCACACGAGCAAGTCCGTATGATGTTTTTAGACTTGTGTGCATGTTCGGTTTGGAGCCCCGAGGGCTCGGGTGAGTTTCAAATAGGCTACGGGGTGTTTCGGACTTAGACATTTTTTATGTTCTGCTGTTTCTGGTGCACAGGTAATTTGTACTTCGTGATCGCGAAGCCACTCTCGCAATCGTGAAGTGTAAACTAGGCTGGGAGGAATTTTCTTCTTCGCGAACGCGAAGGATTGGTCATGAACGCGAAGGACTGGGGGTGGTACCCTTCGCGAATGCGATTAGTCTCCTGCGAACGCGATAGGTTAAGGGACATGGGGGAAGGGGTCATGCTCTTCTATAGAAACACGTCCATTGGGTCATGAATGTGAAGGCTTGGGGGAAATTTCTTACACGAACACGTAGATAGCCTCGAGAACGCGAAGGCCTTATACTGTTGTGCATCGCAATCGTGATAGGCCTCTTGCGAACGCGATGAAGGCCTATCAAGTGTTTTAAAACAGACTCCAAAGACAGGAGTTGTTCAAAATTTCATATTTTCTTCACTAGAACTCAACCTTGGGCGATTTTTGAAGTGGGAATTCTACATCAAATCATAGGTTTGTGTTCTTAAACTCATTTCTTTCAATTTCCATCAACACCTATTAGATTTTTAGTCCTAAATCTTATTCTTTAAGTGTAGAAATTAGGGATTTTAGGAGAATTGGAAATTTTGTTAATTTGGGAATTTATACCTCAATTTGGGGTCGGATTCCGGAACTAATAACCTATTCCGGCTCAGGGGTGAATGGGTAAACGGATTTTGGTCCGAACCTCGAGTTTGGACAAAGCGGGCCCGGGGTGATTTTTTACCTTTATTGGGAAAATTTAGGAAATCTTAGTTATTCATTAAAGTTGATTCTGTTAGCGATAATTGATGGTATTAAGCTATTTGGGACTAGATACGAGTGGGTTGGAGGTGAATTCTAAGGAAAAAGCGGTGCTTGAGTAGTGAGTGGTCTATGAATCGAGGTAAGTGTCGTATCTAACTTTTGCTTGAGGGAATAGGTATTATGTGTTTATTTTCTACGTGTTTGGTTGTTGAATATGATGCATAGGTGAGGTGACGAGCATCTATGTGTTATTGTTGAGTCATAGCATGTGAGTGAAATTCTATCCTTTGTGAATCTTGCAGTCTTTAATCCTACTATCCATGCTTAGTGTTGTCATTAAAGATGTTGGTGACTTATATCTGGATTTACTGAGAGTTGATAACACTGAATATTGATAAAGTACTGGCTTCTTTGTGGAACTTCTATTTATCTATTATTATTGATTCTGTGACTTGTGAGGAGGAGTGTAAAGCACGAAGGGTGATGTCGTGCATGCATTATTTATATTGTGAGGAAGAGTTAAAGCACGAAGGATGATGTCGTCCCAAGTTTTATGAGTGTTAATGCACGAAGGGTGATATCTTTCCATGATTTTTGAGTGATAAAGCACAAAGGGTGATGTCGTGTATATTATGAGAGGTTTAATGCACGAAGGGTGATGTCGTGCCATTCTATTTATTTATTTGGTGAGGTTGAGAGTAAAAGCACGAAGGGTGATGCCGTGCAGTTTTTCTTTGTTGTTTTAATTGCCTAATTTGTTTAAGGATTAGTGTTTGAATTTTGTATTTTCATTACGCTTACTCCTCATATTGTAATTTCCCTATCGCATGTCCCCTTCATATTATTTCTGCTTTATTTCTTTATTACTGTTGTTGCCTTTAGCATGATTATACTATTTAGGTTATATGTGTGTGTCTTGTCCTAGCCTCGTCACTACTTCTCTAAGGTTAGGCTTGAACTTACCAGCACATAGGGTCGGTTGTACTGACACTGCACTCTGCACTTTATGTGCATATCCAGGTATTGGTCCGAGCTGATTCTGAGATCATAGATGACTTCTTAGCAGGACACCCGAGATAGATCTGCCGACGTCCGTAGATTCCTGGAGTCCCCTCCTATATTCTTATTTATTGTTTCCTTTAGTTCACAAACAAATATACATTTCTCTTACAGCCAAATACTTGTAGTAAATTTCTTAGTAGTTGATGAGTGGCTAGAATTCGTGATTTTGAGCATTATATCCCTTGCATTTTATGTGCTTTAATGATAAAATACACGTCATATGTGCCTAATAGGATTTGTTTTATGTGTAGGTGAATTGGAAATGGAAACGGGGCTAAACGGATGCAAATACGTCGAAGAATACGCGAGAGGGGACACCCGGACGATAGCCGGGCACCAAGCCAAACAGCCTGGGGTAGCCTGGCGTTACCCTGGCGTTTCAGCCCAAACGCCTGGGTAAGGCCAGGCAGGCCCTGGCGTTAGTAGTCCGTGAGTTGTGACCGCAGATCATGGGTGGTTAGACATGTAGATATTGTATGCGTAATTCTATTATGCAAATTTCATTTCTTTATTAAAGTTCCATGTGTTGAAATGTAGTGGATAGCTGTAAGTTTTAAATGTTTTTATGTTGTAAATCTCTAATGTTGATTTGCCTAGCAAGTGCAGCGTTAGGCGCCGTCACGGTCCCGACAGTGGGAATTCGGATCATGACAAGTTGGTATCAGAGCACTAGGTTGCTTAGGTCTCACAATTTATGGACAAGCTTGGTAGATTTTGGCGGATCGGTACGGAGACGTATGTATTCAACTCTGTCGTACGATTCTTGTTATCTCAATAATGATCAAACTCTTCTACTCTTATTCTCTCGTAGATGGCGAGGAAACGTACCGCTTCTTTCGTTGATCAACAGTCGGATCCTCCAGCAGCAGCTCCTACAAGGGGCAGAGGCCGAGTCCATGCCAGAGGCCGAGGCAGGGGCAGGGCTCAGGCCAGGGCCCGAGCAGTAGCTCCAGCTCCGACTATCCCTGCAGGACCAGCTCAGGTTCTAGAAGGGTTTATTTCCACACCGGTACTTCAGGATGCCTTGGTCCGATTAGTGGGCCTTATGGAGAGTGTGGCCCAGACTGGCACATTACCCATGGCACCAGCCGTATCTCAAGCTGGAGGAGGAGCCCAAACTCCTGCCACCCGCACTCCAGAGAAAATGGCTCCCCAGTTTCAAACTCCAACAACCCATCTAGTTATGGTAGTTCATCCGGTTACTGCAGCACCGCCCGTTGATGGGGCAGCTATGTCCTCCGAGGCTTTGTGGAGATTGGATAGGTTCACTAAGCTTTTCCCAGTTCATTTCAGTGGTGCCACTTCAGAGGACCCCCAGGAGTACCTTGATAGCTTTCATGAGGTTCTTCGGAACATGGTCATATTGTAGACTAATGGGGTCGACTTTGCTGCTTTTCGGATGACTGGTTCCACCAAGAAATGGTGGAGGGATTATTTATTGACTAGACCAACTGGGTCGCCTACTCTTACTTGGGATCAGTTCTCGCATCTCTTCCTAGAGAAGTTTCTACCTATCACTACGAGAGAGGAGTGTCACTGTCAGTTCGAGTGTCTCCAGCAGGGCAGCATGACTGTTACTCAGTATGAGACCCTTTCCGTGGAGTTGAATCGTCATGCCATTCTTTTGCTCCCCACATAGAGAGAAAGGGTGAGGAGGTTTGTTGAGGGCATTGTTCAGCCTATCAGATTACAGATGGCGAAGGAGACAGGGAGCGAGATCTCTTTCCAGGATGCGGCCAATGTGGCCAGGCGAGTTGAGATGGTTCTTGGATTGGGAGGTCAGGGTAGAGACAAGAGACCTCGCCATTCTGGTGGATTCAGCGGTGCGTCATCTGGAGGTGGGGGTACTTATGGTAGAGGCCATTCTTCCAGGCCATTTTATTCAGCACTTCAGGCATTCCACGGTGCCCCCGGTGGTCGTGGCCCTTATATGCCGCATTCTGATCAGCCAGCTCCTATCAATGGGAATTCCATGGGGATGTTATTGTTGTAGATCTGTGTATCGCTCGTGTGTGGTCATTATTGGAGGTCTTGAGACCAGTGTAGACCTTTTGCTCCTCGATATGGTGGATTTCGACGTTATATTGGGCATGGATAGCCTGTCACCTTACCATGTTATTTTGGACTGTCATGCCAATACAATGACATTAGCCTTGCCATGGTTGCTTGATTACAGTGGAGAGGGACTCCTGGCCACTCTTCCAGCAGAGTTATTTCTTATATGAAGGCTCGGCGTATGTTCGAGAAGAGATGTTTGTTCTATTTGGCCTATGTTCGTGATTCTAGTGTTGAGGTTCCTTCTATGGATTTTGTGCCTATTGTTCGTGAGTTTACTGCAAACCTACCGGGGATGCCACCCGACAGGGATATTGACTTTTGAATTAATTTGGCTCCGGGCACTCAGCCCATTTCCATTCTGCCATACGGGATGTCCCCACCAGAATTGAAAGAATTGAAGGAACAGTTGCAGGATTTGCTTGATAAAGGCTTCATTAGACCTAGTGTCTCGCCCTGGGGTGCGCCGATTTTGTTCGTAAAGAAGAAGGATAGGTCTATGAGGATGTGTATAGACTATCGGTAGTTGAACAAAGTCACTATCAAGAACAAGTATCTGTTGCCGAGGATTGATGATTTATTTGATCAGCTTCAGGGTGCCAAAGTGATTTCAAAGATTGATTTGAGATATGGCTACCATCAGTTGAGGATTACGGCATTCGATGTCCCTAATACAGCTTTTCAGATGCGGTATGGGCACTTTGAGTTTCTGGTGATGTCCTTTGGGTTGACTAATTCCCCAGCAACATTCATGGACTTGATGAACCGAGTGTTCAAGCCTTATCTGGATTCCTTTTTGATTGAGTTTATTGATGATATTTTGATATACTACGGCAGTCGGGAGGAGCATGAGCAGCACCTCAGGGTAGTGCTCCAGACCTTGAGGGACAGTCAGTTGTATGCTAAAATTCTCGAAGTACGAGTTTGGGTTGGATTCAGTCGCTTTCTTGGCTCACGCCGTATCAATAGAGGGTATTCAGGTGGATCCTAAGAAGATTGAGGCAGTTAATAATTGGCCTAGTCCCACTTCAGCCACGGAGATCAGGAGCTTCTTTGGTTTGGTGAGTTATTACCGTCGGTTTGTGGAGGGGTTTTCATATATAGCATCCTCGATGACCAGGTTGACCCAGAAGGGTGCCCCATTCAGATGGTCGAACGAGTGTGAGGCGAGCTTTCAGAAGCTCAAGACAGCCTTAACTTCAGCACCGATGTTGGTATTACCATCAGGGTCGGGATCTTACACGGTATATTGTGATGCCTCCCGTGTTGGGCTCGGGGCTGTATTGATGAAGGAGGGTAGGGTGATTGTATATGCGTCTCGTTCATTGAAGGTTCATGAGAAGAATTACCCTATCCATAACTTAGAGTTGTCAGCCATTGTTCACGCACTGAAGATTTGGAGGCACTATCTTTATGGAATGTCGTGTGAGGTTTTCACGGATCATTGCAGGCTTCAGTATCTGTTCAAGCAGAAGGATCTCAATTTGAGGCAGAGGAGATGGTTGGAGCTATTGAAAAACTATGATATCACCATATTGTATCACCTGGGAAAGGCCAATATGGTGGCCGATGCATTGAGTAGGAAAGTCATGAGTATGGACAGCCTTGTATTCATTCCAGTCAGTGAGAGGCCGCTAGCTTCAGATATTCAGACTTTGGCCAATAAGTTTGTGAGGTTATATATTTCAGAGCCCAGTCGTGTTCCAGCATGTACAATCGCTCGGTCTTACTTGTTTGAGTGTATCAGAGATCGGCAGTATGATGACCCTCACTTGATGGTCCTTAGGGACATAGTTCGGCACGGTGGTGCCAAGAAGGTTACCATTGGAGATGAAGGTGTTTTGAGGATGCAGGACCATGTGTGTGTGCATAATATTGATGGGATTCATGAGTTTATCCTCGAGGAGGCTCACAGTTCTCAGTATTTTATTCACCCGGGCGCTGCCAAGATGTACCAGGACCTTCGGAAGCTTTATTGGTGGAGGGGGATGAAAAAGGATATAGTTGCTTATGTAGCTCGGTGCCTGAATTGTCAGCAGGTGTAGAGTTCGTGATGTGGTATTCATGGTCGGGGAGAGAGTATTTCTTTGGGTATCGCCCATGAAGGGTCTCATGAAATTTGGAAAGAAGGCCAAGTTGAGCCCTAGGTATATCAGGACTTTTGATATTCTTGATAGAGTGGGAGAGGTGGCTTATAGACTTGCGTTGCCTCCAGGGTTGTCATCAGTTCATCCAGTATTCCATGTGTCCATGCTTCAGAAATATCATGGTGACCCGTCCCACGTATTGGATTTCAGCTCTGTCAAGTTAGACAAGGATCTGACTTATGAGGAGGAGCCGGTAGCCATTCTAGAACTGCAGGTTCGTCAGTTGAGGTCGAAGAGTTATCCTTCATTTCGAGTGCATTGGAGAGGTCAGCCTGTTGAGGCCCCTACTTGGGTGTCCGAGTCGGACATGTGAAGTAGATACCCCCACCTACCGCCAGTTCAGGTACTTTTCTATATTCGTTCGAGGACGAACTTTTGTTTTAGAGGTGGAGATTGTGATGACCCAAGGGGTCATTTTGTGTTTTAGGACTTTATTCCACGCTCGTTAACCTTAGAAATATTATATTTATCCTCCTCGATTTGCGTGCACAGTCCGAGCATAATTCCGGAAAGCCTTTATGTGGAAAATAGAAGAAATAATATTTATTGGAATTTAAAAGTGATTTTTAGTTGACTTTGGTCAACATTTTGTGTAAACGGACCCAAACTCATTTTTTGATGGTCCCGGTGGGTCTGTAATAAAATATGGGATCCGAGCGTATGCCCGGAATCGAATTCCGAGATCCATAGCCCGAGAAATGAATTTTTGACTAAGATTGAATTTCCGAAAAATCTATGGTTTTAAAGTACGTGATTAATGCTTGATTTTTATGGTATCGGGCTTATATTTTTGTTCCGGAGCCCGGCTACAGGTTCGTTATGATATCTGAACCATGTCTGTGAAATTTGGTGAGAAACGGAGTTTATATGACGTGATTCGGACATTCGGTTAAAAAAAGAGTAAGTTTAAGTGTTCTTGAAAATTTCATTGATTTTTATGCTAAATCTGTAGTTTTAGGTGTTAATTTGGTGATTTGATCGCACGAGCAAGTGGTATGATATTTTTAGACTTGTGTGCATGTTCGGTTTGGAGCCCCGAGGGCTCGGGTGAGTTTCGAATAGGCTACGAGGTGTTTCGGACTTCGACATTTCTGTTGTTCTACTGTTTCTGGTGCATAGGTAATTTGTGCTTCGCGATCGCGAAGCCGCTCTCGCGATCGCAAAGTGTAAAATGGGATGGGAGAAATTGTTTTCTTCACGAAAGAGAAGGACGGGTCATGAACGTGAAGCATTGAGTGTAGTACCCTTGAACGCGATCGGTCTCCTACGAACGCGATAGGTTAAGGGATCTGGGGGAAGGGGTCATGCTCTTCTATGCGAACGCGTCCATTGGGTCGTGAATAGAAAGGCTTGGGGGGAACTACCTTACGGGAATGCATAGATAGCCTCGCGAACGTGAAGGCCTTAGGCTGATGTGCATCGTGATCGCGACAGGCCTCTCGCGAACTTTAGAAGTTCTTAGGCTTGAATCCGAGGGTAATTTGGTATTTTGATGTTGTTTTGGGTGTTTTGAAGGTTCGACTAAGTTTGTATGTTGATATATGACTTGTTATGTGATAGATTGAGGTCCCGAGGGCCGAGGGTGAGTTTTGAGTGGTTACGGATCGATTCTCGACTTTGGGAGATAGCTGATTCTGCTGGTTTTTTAGGTTGCCGGTGTTTTCCGCACCTGCGGATGGGGAGCGGTAGGTGCAAGGCCACAGGTGCACTGAACTAGCTGCAAATGCCAAAATGGAAGGCCAAGGCTGGGAATACAGGTGCGAAGGATTGGCTGCATTTGCGGGCCCGCAGGTGCGAGGCCTTGAGCGCAAATGCGGAAAGGAAGAGAATGGACAATTCCGTAGAAGCGGAAGTGTGAGCGCAGGTGCGGAACCTGGGGCACAGGTGCAGAATTTGAGGATTTAAGTGGTTCTCACAGGTGCAAGGATTTAATCGCAAGTGCGGTTCTGCAGGAGCGGGTATTTTGCCGCAGGTGCGAAAGCCTTGGGAAGAAAGTATAAAAGGAACACTTCGCGAATTTTGGTCCATTTTCAAGTCCGTCTTGGAGCTTTTGGGAGTGATTTGAAGAGATATTCAAGGGGTTTCTAGTGAGGTAAGTATTCGTATTTATGGTGATTTCCCGTTGTTTAATCATTTAATTAGTGGAAATTAGGGGTGAAAATAAGGGGTTATGGCATGGGATTTTGGAGAGTTTGATGGAGGATTTGAGGGATGAAACGGTGTCGGATTTCGAATCATATGAATGGACTCGTGAGTGAATGGGATTTCAAGTTTTGTAATTTTTGTCGGATTTCAAGACGTGGGCCCGGGGCCCGGGTTTGAGTCGATTTCCGGTTTGGGGTCTAATTTGATTGTTTTTCTTGTGGAATTCATTCCTTTAGCATAAATTTATGGTATTCTACTGATTTTTAAAATATTCAGAGCATTTGGATGTCGAATCGAGGGGCAAGAGCATCGCAGAGTAGTGATTTGAGCTATTTGAGGTAAGTAACAATTGTAAATCTAGTCCTGAGGGTATGAAACCCCGGATTTACTGTCATGTGACTATTTTGAGGTGACGCTCATGCTAGGTGACTGGCGTATGGGCGTGCACCATTGGATATTATGACTTGGTCCGTCCCGTAGCAACTATAATGTTTCATATTTTGAAAACTGTTGAAAGATGTATTTAAATGATTTTACTGGAACTGGATTTAAATGAGCTTATTTGATTCAAACTCTGATTTTAAAAGCATGCCGTATTTTACTGAGTTTTGTGATATGAACTTTACTTGCATTATTGATCATCACTACTTCTCAGTCTTTATTTATTGTTGTTACTTACTGAGTTGGCGTGCTCACGTTAATTCCTACACCTTGTCTGCAGCTCCAAGCGTATCTAGACCTGGTAGAGGTTGTTGATTACTCCTGACCCAGATTCTCAGAGTGATCTAGGTAGCTGCCTGGCGATCGCAACCTTGCTTTCCTCCTTCTTTGTCTTCCCTTAGTTGTACTTGATGATCCCAGACTATGTTAGTATTGATATTTTCAGACAGTTATAGTAGTTGCTCATGACTAGTGACACTCCGATGTCGGGCTTTTTGATGAGTGGCTAGAATTCATGATTTTAAGCATTATATACCTTGCATTTTATGAGCTT
>ML396470.1:3445-16084 GCA_005239525.1 Nicotiana knightiana | reverse complement strand
TATATATAATGGTTGGTTGGTTCATTTCTCACACTTCATTTATTGTTGATGGTTGCCAACATTGACTAATGCCATTTTACTCTATCTTTATTTGGAAAAGTGGGTTAGGGTTTGGTAGAACTGAATAAAAAAAACTCAAAGCGTTAAACCTTGTTCAATAAAATTGCTTATGGATAAGTGGGTTCTATTTGGAAAATATTGGTTGTTCTTAACTTTAACTCTTTTATATTTGGGAAAATCATAAAGAGAAAATACTATCTAAATATTGGGAAATATTAGGTAGTCATTTAGAAACTATTTGCATATCAAAGAATCTTCCATTAGAAATATATTATATTAACATCGATAGCATTACATTCCATTGATGGGGACACAACCTTAGTTTCGTTAATCAAATTAATTACATTCTCATAACAAAATATTTTTCTCGATAACTTATAATTACATCACTCTCTTTTAAGATAACGGAGTAGGATGATGACTTAAGTCAAGTTTCACACTATTCAAGTAACCTTTTCACACCTATTACCTGTGGGATTCGAACCTAACCTAGTTGGGTTATTATATTTGACATCGATCGTCTTACACAATTTATTTAGGTATAATTTAAGTGTATTGGCAATGTTGGGCATCGCCATATCCTGAACAACCATATGTTTCTCCTCTACCATGTTCACAGGTAATTGAACATGTACCTGAAGATTAGCTGTGTCCCTTGCTTCCCTCAACCTCTTGTGAAATGATTTCTCAGATTCAGGGTCAAAGACTTGAAGTCTATCCTGGCTTCTGACTCTTTGCATTCAATCGAAGTTCCTGAGAGCAGAGCAAAAATTAAAAGACATTAGACTTGACTAAATAAACAACTAAAGTAAAAGCTAGAAAGTAGTCAATATTCAAGTCCCTGGCAACGATGCCAAAAATTTGTTGCTCCCAAATGCACACGCAAGTATACGTGGTCATACAAGTAATAAAGTAATAAATCGAGTCTCGAACCCACATAGACTTGTGCTAACTGCCTACTTGTCACGACCCCAAATCCTAACCGGCCATGATGGCGCCTATCGTGGAACTAGGCTAGCCGACTACCGCATGTTCGCAATTTCTTTTGAAAATCCCATTCAAGTTTCAAGCATTTCATAAAATATAAAGAAAATTACTTAATATAATAGGCCAATTTTATACAGTATTGCCATCCCCAAAACCCATAGCCAACATGTCATGAGCATCTAAGGAAATAATCCAAAATAACTATTATAATACAAAACTTTCGAATCAAAGCTAAATACAACAAGAAGGGAAAACATTGATGATGTGAATGTTGTACAACTACCTCTATATCCCACAAATTCGGCTCTGCTGCGGAATAAAGACTAATGCTCGATATCTGCTCATGAATATGCAAACAGAGGTGCAGGGAGTAATGTGAGTACGCCAACTCAGTAGTAATGATAATAAATCAAGTCTAAGTAGCAAGGAAACACATAAAATCAATGCCATCAAGACACAATATACACAACCTTACTTTCCAATAGTATAACATAGATATACGAAATCATCATGCCTTAAAAATCAACTTCAGAAAATGTCCTTTAAAGAATACACATTTTTAACAACTTTAAAACAAAGAATTTGGTATGAAAATGAATGTAAAAAAATCATAAGTAGCCCATCGGGCAAAAAAAATATATTTCATAATCAAACCCTCGGGCATGCCTCACAATCATTCAGCACGTCACATTCACTCAGCACCTCACAGTCACTCATGCCTCCCAATCACTCGTCACTCGGCACTCGGTGCGCTCACTGGGGGTGTGTACAAACTCCGGAGGGGCTCCTTCAGCCCAAGCGCTAATATCACTCAGCACCTCACCATCACCCTTGGTCCTCGGTAGAACCACTCGAAAGGCCCCTCGGGAGAATTAGTAAAACAGGGTACTCGACCCGAAAACATCATTTTAATGGTCATGTACTGTACATCAGGCTGAGTTTCAAATAAAAACAGAATGCGCAATGATGCTGAGTAAAATCATCAACAAATAATGACGAAAACAGCAGTAGAAAGCCCTCAAAGGTCTAAACAGATCGGCATGAGGCCCTAAACACGGCTTAGAACACAATTTATCATAAGGTTTTGAGTAAATATGCAACTCATTAGTTGCCGCTGAGAGGACCTAGTCCAATCCAAAAATCAGTACGCGCCACATACTCGTCATCCGACATGTGCGCCTTTCTAAAATCAGTGAAAAAATATGTAGACCGAGGTTCCATACCCTCAGGACAAGATTTATAACCATTACTTACCTCTACCGGGCCACAACACTAGTCCGCAATGCTCTTGCCCCTCGAATTGGCCCCCGATAGCTCTGAATCTAACCAAAACCAGCTTAACATCATCAATATATAACCAAGGAACACAACCCGATCAAAAACTATCAAATTACACAAAAATCTCGAAATTCGGCCAAACCCGAGCCCTGGACCGACGTCTCGGAATTCGATAATTTTTATATTATTAGAAACCTTGTCCTCCCACGATTCTACTCATAACAAAGACATCAAAATAGGATCACAATTGCCTACCCAAAACCTCAAAAGAATTTCCAATTCTCCACCCCATTCTTCCCAACCATTTCCTACTCAAATCCTTAAATTTTCAAGCCTAAGCCGAACAAAATAGCATAGGAAAGATGTTAGCAACCAAAGAACTTACCTTTGCTGAAGAATCTCGACTTTCCCTCTCCAAATCGCCTTCAAAGGACTCCTCCCGCATGCAAAATGATGAAAAATAAGAAATTCTCGCGGAGGGCCCTTTTATACTGTTTCTGCCAGTCATTTCCGCTCCTGCGGACCAATAGCCGCACATGCGGTCCCAGGTGCGCACCTACAGAAACTCACTTAACGGTCCAATCCCGCGCTTGCGGCCACTTCTCCGCACTTGCGGCTTCGCAGGTGCGATGCTCCTTCCGCACCTGCGACATCGCAGGTGCGACAAATTCCTCGCACCTGTAGACCACTCCTCACTCAGCCAAATTTTGCACCTGCGGAGCCCAGTCCGCTCCTGTGAAACCGCACCTGCGGCTCCCTTTTTGCAGGTGCAAAAACACCAGCAACAGCAACTTGCAGATTTACCAAAGTCACTCCAAACTTCCCGTTAACCACCCAAAACCATCTCAAGCCCCTCGGGGCCCCAACAAAACCTACCAACACACCTCATAACATCATTCCAACTAAGTCGAGCCTTGGAAACACCAAAAACAACACGAATACACCTAATTTACATCAAATTCAAACATATGAACTTTGAGACTTCCAAATTTCACCAACTACGTCGAAACAAACCAAAACACCTCTGATTGACCTGAAATTTGGCAGACATATCAAAAATGACACTAAAATCCTGCTCTAGCTTCCTGAATTCAATTCTGACCCTGATAGCCTATTTTTCACCGCCGACCGAAAATCGCAAAAAACTAACTTTCACCAATTCAAGCCTGATTCTACATCGGACGTCACAAAAATAATCTTAACACACTCCTAAGTCCCAAATCACCTAACGAAGCTATCCGAGCCATAAAATCCACATTCCGAGGTCGTTCCCTAATAAGTCAACTCTCAGTTGACTTTATCAACTATTAGGCTAGTTTAAAAGGCTAAATGCCTAAATTCTCACCATAACCACTCCGGACCCAAACCAACTGATCCAACACATCAAAAACAGGATAGCGATATATAAAAAATGCAGAAATAGGAGAAATAGGGTAAATCTCACGGAACGACCGGCCGAGTCGTTACACTACTAGTTTCACCAAGATTATGATTCAGTCGATTCAATCTGAGTTCAAAAGTGTGATTATACTAAGAAATAATTATAACAAGTAACTAATTCATGAAACAACAAAATATTTGTTGTGCATTCAATAGAGACAAATATTCAAGGGTTGTGATCGATTCACCAATCCTATTGCATTTTAATTAACTCTCCATTTCATACAATTCACTTATAGTTGCCAATTAGTCGAATAATTGATCTCTAGTATTATCCCGAATTACTGCTCGCCTATTCAAAATAGATTAACTCCTATATACCTATGGAATTAATCTATTAAGAATGCATTAAAATTAAGATATTCAATTAAGCATGGTGATTAGCTATATTTCTATCCTAACCACAAATCCCCCCCCCCCCAACCACTCAGAGTTAAGATCACGCCCTCTTCAATTCTTCTCTAATCTAGACATAGCTTTCCCAAGCATATCACAAATAGTAGGCCATTAAAAAAACCATATATTATCAAATTATAATCAGTGTTAAGTCAACGTCAAACAACAATATCCATGGCTAAATGACAACCCCAGAACTATGAGTTTTAGCCACTCATGATAAGATCAAAACAAATTCACAAGTGTTGAATAATTGAGAATACAAAGAAAAGATGAAGAAAAATTAGATATCCTTGCTCCCGGGATGTTCTTCATGTGTATTTCCCTCAAACTAGCGTCTTCTTTCTCAAAATAGGATTAGGCTTGCTTTTATACGAGTTGGGATGTAACGACTCGGCCGGTCATTTTGAAAGTATTAGCCCCGATCCCCTATTTATTTCTCCCTCTATTTTATTTTGTGTTTACGTGACTTGTCGGGGTGCTTGGTGTCGGGTTCAGGAGAGTTTTAGAGTGGAACGGAATACATAGTCCCTAAACTGAAATTTCAAGTCGTTTGAGTTAACCGTAGTTTGACTTGTTTGAAGACGACTCCGGAATGCAGTTTCGTCAATTTCAATATCTCCGTATGCTGATTTTGGTCGTAGGAGCATGTCCGGATGCCGTTTTAGATGTTTGTAGGTCACTTCAGCGTTAATTGGAAAAAGTTGAAAAGTTGGATGATTTTTGGAAAGTTTGAACGGGAGTGGACTTTTTGATATCAGGATCGGATTTCGATTCTGGAAGTTTGAATAGGTCCCTAATGTCAAATGTGACTTGTGTCCAAAATTAAAGGTCAATCGCACTTGATTTGATAGGGTTCGGCATCGAATGTAGAAGTTAGAAGTTCAGAAGTTCATTAGGCTTGAATCGATGCACAATTCGTGGTTTTAGCATTGCTTGATGTGATTTGAAGGATCGACTAAGTTTGTATGATGTTTTAGGACTTGTTGATATAATTGTTAGAGGTCCAGAGGGCCTAAGGTGTGATTCAGACCATGTTCAACGTATTTTGGAACTTGAAGACTGCTGGTTTTTCCTGGTGCTGGTTTCCTTATATGCGAGAGCGAGAGGGGGATGGCGATCGCGTAGGGTCATTTTGTTAGCTGAGGAAATTTTTCTATGCATTCGCTTGATGTGGGCTGGGATCGCGGAAGGCTGGGCTGCAGTGAATCGCGAAGGCGTGTAGGTGGTCGCATTGACGTAAAAGAATTGAGGGTTTGCAGGTCACGCGTGTTCTTCATTGTGGTCGCATGGGGTGTTACATGATCGTGTAGGTTGGCAAAGGGCAGCAGTACGCGATCGCGTAGCTTGGCAAAGGGTAGTGGTACGCGTTTGCATAAGGGCTTCCACGTTCGCGTAGAAGGCTTTTTCAACTGATGGTAATTTTGTTCTACGCTATCGCGTGGGAATTTCCGTGATCGCGTAGTGTAAACACTTGGGCAGCAGATTAAAATTTCAAAAACGAGGGTTTATATAATTTTTCACCTTTTGGACTTGAGAGCTCGGATTTAGGCGATATTTTAGGATATTTTCAGAGGGATTATTGGGGTAAGAGTTCCTAATGTCACGCCTCGACCTTGGGGAGCGCGGCTGGCACTCAACTAAGACACTTGTACAATGACTTCTACCATACTCACCCATGAATAACGAGAGTGTGTGTATATATATATATATATATATATATACACTGAGTGGATTTCATGAACAATGCCAATTCCTTTACCAACAGTACTTCATTCATAATTCCCAAAATATATGAACATAATTATATTCTGAAAAGGGACATGTGATATAAGTACAACACATCTAGTTTGACTCTTCCAACACCACAATAAAACTCACACTATGTATATAGAGCCTTAAGATACAGCAGAAGAGTAATATGGAAGTGTTGACGACAAGAGCGTCGACAAGAGCCTGGCTATACCTCAAGAAGCAAAGTACAATGTCAAGTGACATCAGGCCCGAAGCTAGTAGGGTTCACCTGAACCTGCTGAATAGAGAGTAACTACTGAAGTTATCCGCTGATAAACCACCTGCATCCATTGAAGATGCAGCGTCCCCGACAAAAGGGACGTTAGTACATGTGGAATAGTACTAGTTTGTAAAGCTAAATATCCTCTTTCAAAATAGAATGGCAAGATAATAAAAGGGGAAGACCATGGAAGCAACAAGCAACAATCAATAATATCCAAATACCCAGTTAAAATATAACAATTTTCAAAATACGAAAATAATATATAGTTTTGGTTGGGAGATCATTAGCACCGATATACCACCGTGTTATTAGCACGGAGTCCAATCATGTCCGATCGGCTAGGACGTACTACCCAAAATGGTTCATCAATCCCACATACTACAACCTATTGTCACATGCATGGCCTATTTCCAACTCCACAATACACTAGAACTCATAACCTCTTGCATGAAAGCATAAAAGTAGGACTTACCTAGATAGATGATGGTTTAGTGAGTGGCTTCGATGATTCTTGACGATTGGTACAAGATTGGATGTTTATAATGTTAGGTTTATTACTTCTCTCTCTAAAATGCTCTTACCTCTCTCTAATATCATCATACAATCGCTCCAAAATAATCCACAAAGGTTATATATCAGAATGGGATCGAGTTATAAAAATAGAAAATGGACCCTCCGAACTCAAGTCTCCGGTCGCAGAATAGATATGCAGTCCGCGACCGCGAAAGTGATTCCAAAAAATTGGATTGGTCTGGACAGGTCTGCGGTCCACAGACCACTTATGCAGCCGCAGAATGGACCACAAAATCACATAACAAAATTCGTCATGCCAAATCTGCGATGGAAAATGCAGACTGTGAAATTGATATGCGACCGCAGAATGGACCGCAAAACGACCTTCAAAATTCAACAAACTCTCTGCTCAACTCCTTGATTATTATGCGGCCTGCGAAACGGTTCTGCAGCCACGAAATAGAGCGCAGAATTGCCTTATTCTGCCAAAAAATTTCATCCACTCCTCAGTGCATTCTCAACCGAAAAAGTCTGTACCCTCAAACACATAAGTCTACCTAGGCACCACAAACCTCAAATCCCTTGGAGAAATTTTACCGGGCCTTACACCTAACTCGTTTTTGTGTAATTTCTACTAATCTATCTTCCATTTGTTCATCTAATTAAGGATTTGGGTTGAAAAATTTGAGAAAATAGTGTAAAAGTTCTTAGACCGAATTCTTGAGTTTTGAAAGGCGAAATGGGATCGGATTTGAATAATTTTGTATTGTTGGAATTGATATCGAATGTGTGTTCGGTTTTTATAGTTTTGATTGGGTTTCGAGACGTGGGCCCGAATTGACTTTTTGGGGCGATTTTCCAATTTTTTGCTAAAATTATAATTTCATTAATTAGATTAGTTTCCTATAGTTATATTTATAGTATGTAATTGTTTTTGGCTAGACTTGAGCCGTTCGGAGTCAGAAAATTGAGGGAAAGTCCTCCTTATCTATTGCTTGAGCTTGGTTTGAGGTAAGTGACTTGTCTAACCTTATGTAGGGGAATTCCCCTTAGGATTTGGTACTATTGTAACAATTTGTGATATGTGAGGGTTATGTACGCGAGGTGATGAGATCGTACATGGGCTAAATGTTGAAATTCCATGTTTAGCTAAGTAATTTCCTTTTTATGGCTTAACTGAGTTCCTTACCATGTATAGTCATCATGTTTAGCCTAATTTCATACGGTGGTATAAGGTTTGTGTGTTGAAACGCATAAGGTGAGATAAGGTGGACTTAAAACGCGTGGCTAGTAGGGGAACTACTAGAAGTCATACGGTGTGATAAGGTGGACTAAAATCCAGGATTCTATTTCGCGAAAATAATTTTTAAAACTAAATATAAAAGCTCCTGTAGTGTTATAAGGAAAGATTGTGATATATTTTACTTTTGAGACTACGAGGCGGTACCTCGGGAATGCCCCCCTGTTGATTTCCTCTATTTGCTTTATTGTTTGTTGTTGTTTTCCTTAACTTGTAAGATTCTTACTTCTTTTCGTGTTGTAGTTGTTTTTCTTTGATTTCGTACTGTTACCATCCGTGAGTTCTTATTGTTTCACTTCCCTGCCATTTTATTAAATCTTTTGTCTTGTTTCTCATTATTTTCCAATAGGGCCATAACCCGACCTCGCGTCACTACTCTACCGAGATTAGGCTTGGCACTTACTAGGTGCTGTTGTGGTGTACTCATGATACACTTTTGCACATCTTTTTGTGCAGATCTGGGTACTACCTACTAGTCCACGCACTAGTGAGACGAGCTCAGTTCGGAGACTCAAGGTATACCTGCCGACGTCTGCATACCTCGGAGTCCCTTTATCCGGTTCCTTTTTCATATTTCTTTATATCTTTATTTATGTATAGGAGAGTTCTGCACAGTAACTAGATCTTGTGACTCGATATCGCCAGGTTTTGGGGAAATTGTAAATGCTAAGTTGTGGAGTTTTTGTATTAAAATTGTTGAGTATTTGAGAGTTTATTTGTTATTTCAGGTATATTCCGCATGTTTGTTAGGCTTACCTNCCGAAGGGTGAATAACGAGTAGTCAGAATATGACTGGGCAAATCCATAGCGCTTCAAAGCCGCTCACAACTTTGCAAACCAACACCGTGGTGCCTGTTTCAGTCCATACAATGATTTCTTTAGGCGACATACTTTTCGAGAGTCCTCAGTGTGGAATCCCGGGGGCAACTTCATGTACACTTCCTCATCAAGGTCGCCGTGAAGAAATGCATTGTGTACGTCCATTTGGTGCAGCTCCCAATTTTTGGCCGCTGCAACCGCTAAGAGAACTCGGACAGTGACCATCTTAGCAACTGGTGCAAATGTCTCCGTATAGTCGATTCCCTCAACCTGATGGTTTCCAAATATCACCAAACGGGCCTTGAATCTTTCAACTGAGCCATCAGAGTTGTATTTGATCTTATATACCCATCGACACCCAAGTGCTTTCTTACCCGGTGGCAGATTCTGAATTACCCATGTGCCATTGTCCTCCAAAGCTTGTATTTCTTGTTTCATGGCCTTTTGCCACCGTTTATCTTTCATTGCTTCTGAAAAGGACGAAGGTTCGACACCTGTGGTTATAGCTGCAAGAAAGGTCTGATGTCGAGGAGAAAAGTTACGACAGTTCACATAATGTGCTAAGGGATACGGAGTACCTGGGGGATGCTGGGAGGCTGATGAACTTGGAGAAGACCGGATAATTTCAGACTTTCGAACCGTGTGTGTAACAAAGTCACGCAGTAAGACATTTTCTCGTTTTGCTCTCTTCCCACGGCCTAGCTCCTCATCACCGGTTTGAACACTCGTGGACGTAGCTTCGGAAGGATGAAGTGTTCCCGACTCCATGTGGTCGGTTCGCTCTCGGGTACCCTGTTCTCGGGCACTTTGTTCTCGGCCACCTGATTCTCGGGAACCCTTTTCTCGGGCACCTTGTTCTCGGGCACCCCCCCTTGATACCGAAGCTACATCTTCCTCGACCACATCTAGTTTTCCTTCTCTAAGGACTTGTATTTCGGTACCTTCGGGCACTCCTCCCTGTTCGTGAGGTTCAGAAACTTCCGGTTGCTCCGAGCACCCGATTGAGGTGGCCGGTGCAAACGGAAACTCCGTTTCATGAAAGATGACGTCTCTAGAGTCAAAAAATTCCCTTGTTTCCAAATCATACACTCTCCAAGCCTTTTTACCATACGGATATCCCATAAACACACATTTGCGACTCCTCGAAGCAAATTTGTCACCAGTTCTTCCTTGGTTGCGAACATAGCATAGTGAACCAAATACACGCAAGTGGTCGTAATTGGGTGATATTCCAAACAAACGATCATATGGTGTTTTTCCTTGCAGAACGGAAGAAGGTGTCCGATTGATCAAATAACAGGCCGTCAATACACACTCACCCCAAAATTCAATCGGTAAATGAGCTTGAAACCGGAGTGCCCGAGCAACATTCAGAATATGTCTATGTTTTCTCTCCACACGACCATTTTGTTGTGGTGTGGCAGTGCATGAGGTTTGAAAGATTATTCCTTGCTCTAAGAAGTACTTCTTCATACAAATAAACTCAGTCCCATTATCACTCCGAACAATTTTGACATATGTGTTAAATTGTCGGTAGACCAAAGCAAAGAAATTTCTCAAGGTTTGACTCACTTCCCTTTTATCGGCCAACAAATAAACCCACACAGCTCGAGAGTAATCATCAACAATAGTTAAAAAGTATGAAGCACCAGAGGTAGATTGGGTTCGATAAGGGCCCCATAAGTCACAATGAATTAAATCAAAAGCAGAGGACGTTTTATTTTCACTTAAAGGGAAGACATTCCTTGTTTGTTTAGCCCTATGGCATATATCACATGGATTATCCTTTAAGCTAGAAGCAGAAGTTATTCCTAAATTCGGAAGTGACTTGGTAACATTCTCGGACGGATGCCCTAATCTTTGATGCCACAAGTCATAAGTGTCAACCTTCAATGCCTTAACACGTGGAGCGGTTCGAAAGTAATAAAGTTCGGCTTCGCGTTCACCCGCTCCAATCAGTATCCCCGAGGTTTGGTCCTGTATAACACACACATTATTAGTGAACTGTACGAAACACTTAGAATGATCAATTAATTGTGATACAGATAACAAATTGCAGTTCAATCCGGGGACATATAGAACATGCTGTAGTAGCATGTTATCATCAAGTTTCATAGATCCTTCCTTTACGGCCATGGTATTGCTTCCGTTAGGTAGCACCACCGGGAACTGTGGGATGTCTCGAATATTCACCAGTCGCTTAAAGTCACCGGTCATGTGATTCGAAGCTCCGGTGTCGATAATCCACGACCCACATAATTTCTTACCATTCAACGAAGTGGTCGTTGACTTCTCTTGCAACATCCCAGCCAGTATTTGCCACTGTTCCTTGGTCAGCCCGGGTACTCCTGTCATTATATTTTCAGAAATTGGCGCTCCATCACAACGGCCTGTGTTTCGTCGGCCATAATTCAAGACAAAAGACACACTGTTCAAAAGAGAACAAAGACAAATAATAATATTAGACAGTGAATAGTTCTTCAAAAGACTATGGCTCTGATACCATGAAAGATTTGATGCGGAAGACAAAGAACAATATTGGAGGAAAAACTCTTGCTCTTCTCATTAATTCCACAAGTATTTATAGACAAAGAAGTTAGAGAAATAAGAGAAAACTTAAACCTAATAGGAGACCAAGACCTAAACTCTAATAAGGAAAACATTACACATTCCTAATTAAACTCTAATTCTTTCCTTATCACTAATTCTTTCTTTATCACGTCCTTAAGGAATTTTAACCCCCTCACAAGTTGCCAAGGTAATGGATTAAATCCTCCCAGGATGAAACGGAATAAACCTTTCTGCAACAATGGCAATACAAACTGCAGGATACCAACGAACTCAAAGAACGGAGCAAAGTCACACTTACGAATTTGAGAGAGAGACTGCGAAGTAGAATGCAGTATTTTTCAGAAGTAAATTCTGGATTTTTCAGTAAGTGAAAAGGAAGCCATGCCTCGGAATTTATAGGCAGTGTGATGTCTATTCACGAAGAGGTGCTTGTTCAGAAGGGAAAGACAAGGTTCAGCATTTTGGGTTATACATTCTAGTTAATTCCGTTAATGACTGACTGACACTTAATTAATTCTTAAATAATTAATTAAATAACTTTTGTCCAAAAATAATATTATCGATCAATTGACAAATCCAAATCCAAATCCAAAATCGAGCGACGACGACGGTGTGAGGGTTCATTCTCTTCAACTCCTTTTAAGAGATCTAAGAAGTGATTCTATATTTATACATACAAGTGTAGTTGTCTTTCATCAATGTGGTACAAAGTTCATGACAAAGCTCACTTGATTCAAATTTTCATTTCCTTCCATTTTATTTCCCACCATTTTCCAACTCACACTCCTTGTCTTTAAAGACCAATGGCTTTACAGTCCAACAATCCCCCACATGAATGGCNTGGGAATGGCTGTAACAAGAATGATCATAGATGGAGTAACAAGAATGATCATAGATGAAAGCTGTGTGATTTGCAAGTAAGGATTAATTGCATCTGGACCGTCGTGAACATATGTCGGATATACTCGGTCAATCGGTAGATTTGATATCTTTGAACCGTCGAACTTTAATGTATACCTAGACAACAATATGTCACACAACACACCTTTAACCGTCTTTTGGTTCTCATTGTTGTGTTAGTTTCAGCCATGAACACCGTCTGGTTTCATAAGTGCGTAGAGAATTAGCATTACCGAATTATCATTGAAGCGGCTTCCACTTCACACTTACATAGGTGATTCCTAAACGTGTAATTCTTTAGATTGACACCACATCAAACTTAGGTAATCATTAAAGAACATGTAAAGTTCTATCTTTC
>ML396468.1:0-90164 GCA_005239525.1 Nicotiana knightiana | reverse complement strand
CTGTCATCAAGAGGACATATCTCAAGAACTGGTCTATCAAGACAACCAAAGCCCGACGAGCCTCGGGGTAGCAAGGCTAAAACAAGCATTATTTACTGTTTATTTAATAAATGATTTTCCTGCATTTGTTTTTAATTTCTACAATAAAGATCTTCAATGTTCAAAACAGTTATTCAATCTATAAAAGCATCTTCTAAATTTCTCTTATGAAATCTGATATTTATTGCTATTGTTTTCGCTCATTATTTTATTTATTCAGCATTACTATTACTTGTCTTGATGAACCGACGACTGTGACATGCAATGAGACAACACAGCAAACAGACATTGATTCAGATGAAGACGACATAGCTGACGAGATTGTCAAGGAAGTTGAGAACTTTGAGAACAGACCTAAGTCCAACCTGGATGAGACCGAAGTTATCAACCTGGGAGATTTAGAAAACGTCAAGGAAACTCGTATCAGCATTCAATTTGTCACCATCATAAAAGAAAGAATACACAGAGTTTCTAAGAGAGTATGAGGATGTATTTGCATGGTCGTATGATGACATGACTGGCCTAAGTACATCTATTGTGGCTCACAAACTGCCAGCCAATCCAATGTGTCCACCAGTGAAACAAAAGCTCAGAAAGTTCAAACTCGACATGAGTTTGAAAATCAAAGGAGAGGTTACCAAGCAGATCAACGCCAAAGTTCTCCGGGTAGTGGAGTATCCGACATGGTTAGCTAACATTGTACCTGTGCCGAAGAAGGACGGGAAGGTCAGAGTCTGCGTCGACTACCGGGATCTCAACCGGGCCAGTCCGAAAGACGACTTCCCCTTCCCAAATATACATATTCTTATTGACAACTGCGCCAAGCATGAATTGCAGTCCTTTGTGGATTGCTTCGCTGGTTATCACCAAATTTGGATGGATGAGGAAGACGCTGAGAAGACAGCGTTCATTACGCCGTGGGGAGTGTATTGTTACAAGATGATGTCATTCGGTCTAAAGAATGCAGGGGCCACTTACATGAGGGCCATGACCACCATATTCCATGACATGATTCACAAAGAGCTCGAGGTGTACGTAGATGAAGTCATTATCAAATCAAAGAAAGTTGCTGATCACGTGGAGACTTTGGGGAAGTTCTTCAATAGGTTGCGGAAGTACAATATGAAACTGAACCCTACGAAGTGTGCATTTGGTGTTCCTGCTGGGAAGTTGCTGGGATTTATTGTAAGCCGCTGGGGAATAGAATTGGATCCGTCCACGGTCAAAGCCATTCAAGAGTTACCACCACCGAGGAACAAGAAAGACGTGATGAGTTTCTTGGGGAGGCTTAATTACATCAGCCGGTTTATAGCACAATCTACAGTCATCTGTGAGCCAATATTCAAGATGCCAAAAAAGGACGCCGCAACTAAGTGGACCGAGGATTGTCAAAGGGATTTCGACAGAATCAAGGAGTACCTCTCAACACCGCCGGTTCTGTTACCACCTGATCCAGGTAGACCTCTGTTACTCTACCTTGCAGTGCTAGATGGAGCTTTCGGTTGTATTCTTGGGCAACATGATGAAACAGGAAGGAAGGAGCAAGCCATTTACTATCTCAGCAAGAAGTTCACTCTGTATGAGGCCCCGTATTATTTATTGGAACGCACTTGTTGTGCTTTGACCTGGGTCGCACAGAAGCTGAGGCACTACTTCTGTTCCTACACAACATATCTCATATCAAGGATGGATACATTAAAGTATATCTTTCAGAAGCCCATGCCCACTGGCAAGCTAGCCAAGTGGCAGATCCTGCTGAGTGAATTCGACATTATCTACATAACTCAAAATGCGATAAAAGGACAGGCATTGGCAGACCATCTTGTCGAGAATCCTGTGGATGGAGAATACGAACCTTTGAAAACGTATTTTCCTGATGAAGAGGTATCATTCGTAGGAGAAGACATGGCAGAATCCTACGGCGGGTGAATGATGTTCTTTGATGGAGCTGCAAACTTCAAAGGGGTTGGTACTGGAGCAGTCCTAGTATCAGAGATCGGTCAGCATTACCCAGTATCTGCCAAACTCAGATTCCCCTGCACCAACAACATGGGTGAGTACGAAGCCTGCATCTTGGGGCTCGACATGGCTATTGACATGAACGTCCAGGAGCTGTTAATGATTGGTGATTCAGACTTATTGGTACATCAGGTACAAGGAGAATGGGCAACAAAGAATGCCAAGATACTGCCGTATCTGCACCACGTTCAGGAGTTGAGAAAGAGGTTCACAAAGATAGATTTCTGGCATGTCCCCAGAATCCAGAACAAGTTCGCCGATGCTTTGGCTACGTTGTCATCTATGATCAGCATCCAGACAAGAGCTTCATTGATCCTATTCCGGTGAAAATCCAAAATCAGCCAGCTTATTGTGCCCATGTCGAAGAAGAAGCAGACAGAAATCCTTGGTTCCATGATATCAAGGAATACTTGGAAAAAGGAGAACACCCGGAGCTTGCAAATGCCACTCAGAAACGCACACTTCGAAGGTTGTCTAACAATTTCTTTCATAGCGGAGGAATCCTGTATAGGAGGACTCCTTATTTGGGTTTGCTAAGGTGCGTTGATGCAGAAGAAGCATCAAGATTATTGAAGGAAGTTCATGATGAGACCTGCGGCCCACATATGAACGGTTTTGTTTTGGCAAAGAAGATACTACGAGCTGGTTACTTTTGGATGAATATGGAAACGAACTGCATCCAGTATGTACGGAAATGCCACCGTTGTCAGATACATGGAGATATGATAAAGGTACCTCCCAGTGAGCTTAATGCAACAAGTTCAACCTGGTCGTTCGCCGTCTGGGTCCTGGACGTCATTGGACCAATCGAGCATGCCGCTTTTAACGAACACAGGTTCATTTTGGTCGCCATTGATTACTTCACTAAATGGGTCGAAGCAGCCTCCTACAAAGCAATTACCAAGAAAGTTGTGTCCGACTTGGTCCGCAACCACATTATTTGTCGATTCGGAGTTCCAGAGTCAATAATCACCGATAATGGTTCTAATCTCAACAGTGACTTGATAAAAGCCATGTGTGAAACCTTCAAGATCAAACACAAGAATTCCACAGCATATAGACCTCAGATGAATGGAGCCATTGAGGCCGCCAACAAGAATATCAAGAAAATACTAAGGAAGATGATAGAAAGGCATAATAAATGGCACGAGAGGTTATCATTCGCCTTATTGGGATATCGTACTATGGTCCGCACATCAACCGGGGCAACTCCCTATATGTTGGTCTATGGTACAGAGGCTGTTATTCCTGCTGAAGTCAAAATTCAATCACTGAGAATTATACAAGAAGCTGAGCTCAGCGACACAGAGTGGGTAAAGAGCCGTTATGAGTAGCTAGCCCTCATAGACAGAAAAAGAATGAATGCAGTTTGTCATGGTTAGCTATATCAGAACATAATGGCCAGGGACTTCAACAAGAAAGTCAAGCCAAGACGATTCACACCAGGGCAGCTGGTGTTAAAGAAAATATTTCTGCATCATGATGAAGCCGAGGGGAAGTTCTCTCCCAACTGGAAAGGCCCGTACATGGTTCACAGAGTGCTGACAGGGGGAGCGCTCATACTTGCAAAAATGGATGGAGAAGTTTGGCCAAAACCAATCAATTCAGATGCAGTCAAGTGCTATTATTTGTAATCTTATGTTTTCTCAATGATGTAAATTGAACTACGCCTGACCTGATGCCCGTTTAAGAGGGGATACGTAGGAAGCCCTATGGGTTCGGTCACAATTCAATAAAAATTTTATCTTCCCCCATAATTGGAGACTGGGGCAAAATTTTGAGGAGGACCCTCAAACTTCTGAAGCAAGTTCAGCCGATCGCCGCACGACCAACATTCAGAAGTATTCACCTATCAAACTGGGGCAGAATTTTGAGGAAAACCTTCGAAATTCTGTGGCAAGAAAGGTTGCAATGTCTCGAACCATGTCATGGTCGTCAGTTCATCAAAAACTATTTTAGATTATGTACTTATATTATATCATGCATATGTATTGTTTTGCAACAGCTTGTTTAGCAAGCGCTACCCCAATGATGCGAACAATATCATCGTGATCAAGTAGACGAGTCAAGTAAAGTCAACGGGAATGCGAACTAACCTTTCCCCTTTACAGAACTCACGATTTCTCTTTAGATGCAGGCACAAAAGGGCCCCCAGAGCATATTGTCTTCCTGAAGGACGTACATTGATCAAAAGACACACTTCTCAAACCCTTCACATATGCCGATATTTAGTTTCAGCACAAACTACACTTCATTATTTGCAACACTTGCAGCAACCACTTCGTCGCAATTTATCATCAGCTAAGAACTCTTATCTGCATTTTATTTCCTGCATAAGGCTACCATTTTGCCTTTCGATACTAAACACTGTCTCCATCTGCATTCGAATCTTGCATAAGGCTACCTTTCTGCCTTCCGAGACTAAACGTTGTCTCCATATGCATTTGCATCTTGCATAAGGCTACCATTCTGCCTTCCGAGGTTAAGCTCTACCTCCATCTGCATTTTATTTCCTGCATAAGCCTACCATTCTGCCTTTCGAGACTAAGCACTGTCTCCATTTGCACTTTATTTCCCGCATTACATAAGGCTACCATTCTGCCTTTCAAGACTAAGCATTGTCTTCATTTGCAATTTATTTCCCGCATTGCATAAGGCTACTATTCTGCCTTCCGAGGTTAAGCTCTACCTCCATCTGCATTTTATTTCCTGCATAAGGCTACCATTCTGCCTTCCGAGGTTAAGCTCTACCTCCATCTGCATTTTATTTCCTGCATAAGGCTACCATTCTGCCTTCCGAGGTTAAGGTCTACCTCCATCTGCATTTTATTTCTTGCATAAGGCTACCATTCTGCCTTCCGGGGCTAAACGCTGCCTCTCATTTGTATTTTATTTCCCGCATTGCATAAGGCTACTATTCTGCCTTTTGAGGTTAAGATCTACCTCCATCTGCGTTTTATTTCTTCCATAAGGCTACCATTCTGCCTTCCGGGGCTAAACGCTGCCTCTCATTTACTTTTCAAAGAAACCATCGTCTCTGTCATTATTTACTTTATTTCTTTCTGGGCTAAGATCTGCACCTTTTAATTCACAAGACTAAGCTTTGTCTTGTCAGCATCATACTATTGCACTTCTCATGGGCTGAAATATCGCCAACCTATCCAAAGGCGTCATCGTTCAGAGGCACCATCTTCATGGCCCGAGAACATCATTTCATGGCCCACGGATCCATTTTTATCACTCTGCATATCATTATCCAAAGGCATCATGATTCGGAGGCACCATCCTCATGGCCCGAGAACATCATTTCATAGCCTCTGAATCCCGCATCAAGCGATTCATGGCCCAGGACATCATTGTCTAAGGACGTCATCCTCAACCGTCCAAAGACAACATTCATAGTCCAATGGGAATCTGCATCATGTTTAAATTACGCACAATCCATGCTTGTTACTCGTTTGCAGGAAATCCTGATAGAAACAGCCAACCAGGCAGGAGTGGACCGCTCCAGTTCTCCTAACTACCTCATAAACCATTTTTTGCTCACCTTACCTTGCACCTTGCGTCCGCCCTTATAAAAATTCACCGGTACACTTCGCCAGTGACTCCTGAACTACATACGGCCTGATTCCTATAAATCCAGGGATATGTAGGCAGCTCAGAAGCCAGGGTGCGGCCTAAATCTTTCATACTATTTTTCACTAGGTCAAAATTGGCCATCATATCTTTACCCGACAACTCTTTCATCCTTTCCGGGTAAAGAGGAGCAGCCGTTGATATCCAATTTTTCCTTAAAATTATTTTAAACTTGCCTATATACCTCCAAAATCAGTTTTTATAACAATTGCTATTTTCCTATAATTTTTCCACATTTTTATTAATTTACCCAGTGGTTTATCTCTAATAATTGATAATAAATTGTATTACAAATAATTTCAAAATATTTCGTGATGTAATATATCATTTTTGGTCTTATTAAGACCAAATTTATTTCTAAAACTAGCCGAATTGGCACCATTTGACTATAATTGCAATAACTTTGCAATTATACCTTAATTACTTATTTCTATGTTAATTTTGCTCAATAATTAGTCATTTATATTTTTAATAATAATTAATCATTTTAGCTTAATCCATTAAGTAGAAATTTCACTTTTTATAATTATTAGCCATTTTTACAAAATATTTATCTACTTCTAATTGGGTATTTAATTATAGCCATTTTTTTAATTCCAATTTCAGCCTTATTTACTCAAACCTACAGCCCAACTAAATTGACCCAACAACCTAAGGCCTAAGTCCTAAGCACCCGACCCAACCCTCATGCTTGATCTGAACCGTTAATCATATGAGATCAACGGTCCAGACTCAAGTTACAATAATTAACTAAACAAAAGCCCCCAATCGACCCCTCATTTTCCCAAGCCCCGTCTCTCTCTATCCCTCTCTATTACTCTCTAGCTCTCTCTAGAATCTTCCTTGGCTTCTCTCCTCCGATGGGTTCTGTTCACCTTCTCCGGCCGGTTCTCTCACCGGAAGCTATGGTTCTTTACCACCTCTTGGTTACCTACCCACTTTGCACTGATCCAGTGATACTCTGGGGCTCTCAGGCGAACCTGGAGCGGTCCAACTCATCTCCCATGATCCCATGCCACTTTCCGGCCTCCCCGGCCGTTTGAGTAAGGATTACAACTTGTTCCGGCTTAGGCCGGTGCCGTCTTTGCGGTTCTTCCTACTTCTCTGGGTTCCACGAAACCCTAACCCTGTGTCTTTCGATTTATTCTAGATCTACTTTAGGTCACTAGTATTACGAAGCTTCTTTCTATTTTTTTCTCTGAAAACTTTCATCCTTAAATGATCTTTCAATTTAAAACTAGGGTTTCACAAACTCTTTCAAAAATTGATTTTCTTTTACTTCTGCTTTAATGTTATTCTATGCTTTTCTCTGTTAACACGATTGATTCAAAGCTTCTTACTGAAAACCCCAATTTTTAGGGTTTTAGTTCATCTTGTTTCCTATGTTTGGCCAATTTGTATGCTTCTTCTGGACTCTCTATGTGCTCTATGCTTCTTACTCCAATTCGTGGTTGGGGTTTCTGAATCTCTACTATTCCTCTCGCTTAGGGTTTATCTAAACTCTGGTGCTGATTATTGTTTAATAGGTCTGATTATTGATTTAATGGTGGTTTATCTGATACCCTCTACTGACTCTGGGTATCTCTTTGCATAGCTGTGATATTATCCTCCAACCTATGATTTTGTATGTTCTGTACTGATTTTTTGAATTGTTCCTTGGTTGTGGGACACTTTCCTTGATTATACTTGATTCCCTGTGATTTTAATTACATTCGAGATTCCCTCGACTAATTTTTAGAATTAAACTCCTACTTTGCTTTATGAATATGCTATCAGTTTTTTAGTGTGTACTTTCCTTAATTATGTGTTATAAACTTGGTCTTTATTACATACTCCAGGCTTTTACTACCCCTATTATAGTAAAATCACTCTAGTTGATTCCTTTCCTTGATTTAACTCGGATTGGCCTGTTTGAACTTGACTCCCTAATTAAAGGGAGTCCAGGCCTTTAATTGATACTGATTGATTATTATTTCCATAATTATGTTAGACTAGTTACTCCTTACCTTATTTTTCTTTACCCGTTTTCAGAATTATAAATGCCCTACTCTCTTTAGCATAAGACACCAATAGACACACGAACACATACACACAAACATCACTCATATTGCTCTGAACACTCACTTGCTTTGCTGCATATTCTCTCTTGTTCCTCTGGCTACTCAGTCAGCTGAAAGCCAAGACTGAGTAACTTATTGCTGCTCTATTGCTCTGCATACTACTATCTCATTGCTCTACTTCTCTGCACCTTGCTGTTCTATTCTTACTCTTAACTGGTATTTTTCTAGTTTAAGTTTATAGCATCCAACTCAATATGTTTCTGTTTGTACTAAGGTTCCTGTTATTTCTCTTATGCTTCTACTTATGGTTTTGTTGCTTGCCTTGCAGCTGGTATATTTTCTTTGTCCATGTGACCTCTTTTTCCTTCTATGTTTAGCATGTCTACTTGTCTATGTGATTCCCCTTTCCCTTTAGTCAAACATGTCTACTTCTTTTCCTTATATGTTTCCATCATGAATCTGCCTGACTCCCAACACTATAAGCATGCACCCCCTAATACTTAGTTATTATGTAAATCCGAATCCTGGACCTAATATGTGACTCTGTTTGACACCCCCTCAATCTAATGCTATTAGATTCCTGGCATGAACATTCTGTGATAACTAGGCTGTGATTGTTTAAACCCTATAGCACTATCCTGAGGACTATTTGTGTGCAAGTCTGCTTCTACTCTGTAACTTATTTGTCCCCCAGTTCCCCCTATCCCTGTTTGTGTTTGCTTCCTAAACCATATATGTTCTGAGTTGCTGATTGTCCTGTTTCTTTCTTATTCAAACCAGTTTTCATAAAACAAACTCTCATGTTGTTCTCTGAAGTTATTTTCAAAACAGTTATTTCAAAAGCTACTTTTCAAACTCAACACTTTTTAAAATATAGACACATCTCACTACTCTTAGTTCTAAGTTCATCCCCCTTCGTGTGAGCACTGCCTTAGGGACCATTTGAGTACCCATTGAACTCTGACACACAAGGCTGGCATTCCACACTGTACTTACTCATTCCTGGCTAGCGTACTTGTGTGTGAGCACTTCCTGGGATCCTCTGAGATCCTTAGGAACTCTGACACACCTGGGTTACAAGAGGTCATGGCATATGGAATGTTTGGATCTAGATACTTGGGCCTACTGTTAGGCTCCCTATAGTAACTTCTTAATTTTCTTATTTATTTTTGTGTAATTTATGCAATGCTGGTCTGTAATAATTAATTGTAAAAATGATTCTAGGGCTGGATAGTGAAATGGGTGGGGTTATGCATGCTTAGTATAACTATGGGTAGAAACCATGTTTATAGGTTATATTATCATATGTGTGCGATAGTCACATGCTTAGGAGTACTTGATATGCATGCATTAGATACCATGTTTTTAGGTCTATTGATTTTAGCATGTACACCCAACTCATGGCCGCTTAGGGAATCATGTTTGTAGTTAACAACCAGTAAAAGCTGCTATAATTGTTGCATCTCTTTGCAAGTGCCTCACTATGAAATCCTGTTAGTAGTTAAAATAACTATAAAAATTGTTGTTATAATGCTACCGTCTCTGCATCTTCACGATCACCATGTCTAGAAATCCTGTTTTAGGTTAAAAACATTAATCGTCAATATTTGCATTAAAGACCATGTTACATTAGGAATTCATTCTCAGCATGCTCATATTACCTATGCCAAACTCATGTGTTAAGGACATACTGCTGTGAACACTTAGAAATCATGTGTTAGGTTCTGCAATTTAACCACAATTACGCCTTTGTATGTTCTGTTTCGAGCCAAAATATGTGTAATAAGTAAATCTCGCTAAAATAGATTTTGATTACTGAAAACGTTTTGTGCATTTTAAAACAGCATCATAGGTTTGCATACTCAACATCCTACCTGCATTTAGATAGCATGCTTCGTAGGACCTGCATCCATATTTGTTTAAATACTCACTCTTTTACCACGACTAAGTCTAAACAGATCCATCCTGACTATTCACTATTTTCTGAGACTAAACAGGATAACTGGAGTATTTTTAACCCGCCTAGACAAGCCTTAGGCATTTAGTTTATTAAAACTGGAAAAACTGTCTCTTTCTATTGTTTGGATAATTATAGATCAGAATTCATAGTCTAAAACTGGTAAAAAGATCTCTTCTGAAACTCAGTAATCAGACTGTCCTGCTGTAGTATTCTTACTTAGACATCCTGCCTTAGGTTCTGAAATTCAAAGACCTCTTTGTGTTTGAGTCGTGCTAATTATGTGTATTAATTTGTGGAGGAATTCATGAGCTTCATATCTGCCTCTATATGTTTCCCTATATTTGCAGTCCTAATTGTTTTGTTTGTCATTTAGTATTTTATCCTTTAAACCTAGGGTTCCTCCTAGTACCTACCCTTTAGGATAGTAGTCCTAACCTCCTCCAAGACTGATAACATGGGACGGGTAATAGCATGCAATAGAATCTGTGACCAACACACGCTTCAATTACCTTCACAGGGTGGGAAGGGTATAATATGGATATGATGACTGGTGCTCTAATACCACGTGTAGCCCCTCTTCGAGGTGTGATTGCTAGGTATTGCATTGATGTGATCCATATTACTTTAAACCTAGGACATTTTCTCAAATGTTTACTTTTAATTTGTTTTCAAACTTTCAATAACACTCCAATACTTGTTTGAAAACCCCTCTTATGTGAGCCTTGCTTGTTATTTGTTTATTGTCCGAATTCGCGAAACTATTTGAACGGGACCCACAGTTGTGGATCCTAGGGGGTGCCTAACACCTTCCCCTTGGGATAACTTCAAGCCCTTACCCAATCTCTGGTAATGCAAACTAGTTCATGAGTTAACTACTCAAGGTGCCCTAACGCACCATAAAAATCGTTAGGTGGTGACTCTTCCTTTAAACTTCTTTCTTCAAAAGGAGTTTGTCCAAAATGTCAAGAACCCGATCTCCGCACCTAAGTTTTGGGGAGGGGGGAGAGGGGCGTGACAGTAAGCTTATATAATGTATTTGATGATTTAAAACATTCTTCCCATACTTACTCAATTTCTCTTCCTGCGGGTCTCGGAAAAGATGTAGTCATGAGGCCCCCATCCAGTGACGAAGAGACTTCAGTTCCGGTCCCGAAGTCGGTGAAGAAAACAAAGAGAAAAAGGACCTCAACTTTCGTGGATCCATAACCCAAGAAGATAGGGTCTCGTAATCCCAGGAAGAAAATTATCCTTCTGATCAAAAATTCAGTTCGAATCCTGAGGGAGGAAGATGAAGATGAGGAAGAAGACGAGGACACTTTCGGGCTGGTGGCCCGAGTGAAGATGAACACCGAGGCCCCAAAGGCCACTGAGTCGGTGAAGGTTGCAAAGACTCCACCTCGAGATGAGGGGTCTTGGAAAAAGATTTGGGCGAAGTCCCCGAGTCATCGTAAACTGAAGATGCCTCCCCCCGTAGTGAGAAAATGGCGGGTAAGGCTGTAGGGGATGGTCTCAAGTCCCCTCGAGATGGAGAGAAGGCCCAAGTGACCCACTTAGGGCAATAGAAATTGGAGGCTCCCCGTCGCTCCCTTGTTTCTCTAAGGGGATGATTCAGGAGGTTCGGGCCTTGAAGACTCCCTCTATAGAAGGAGCCAACGGAAGGGAGGACCCTTTCCGTGATTACCTTACTGGGGTCAAAGATGCTACCGGTCTGGGTGACTTGGAGATCTCGAAGAAAGATTCAGGCGAGGCATCGAGTCTTTTCGATGAGGCACAACAAGCTCTGAATAAGGTAAGTCTTAACTCCCCTCGTCGATATTACACTTGTTTTATTTTTCTTTTCCTGTCTAATTTCCTTTCTTCTTTCTGTATAGGCCTCGGTACTCCATCAGGAGGCATTTTCCAAATCTCGAGCAGAGATGAGCCAGTGCGAGGCCGATCTTCAAGGGCTTACGGAGGAGATAAATGCCCTCAAACTTCTCAGTGCTCCGAGCTGAGTTGGCCACAGCTCATAAAGATCAAAGCTACCTGATTAAGTAGGTAATTAAAATCTTAGAAGTTAATGGCATCGGTTCGGGAATGATGGCTAACGCTTCAATCTCACAGGTTCAGCAGAAGCTCGAGATAATCGAGCGGTTTCGCGAGGATGTTGATACGATGAAGGCAGAGACCTTGGATGGAAGAAAAATATGGACTGCCTTGCTTCAGAGAAGGAAGTTGTTCGAGCCCAATTGTCCTCGGCTGAAATTCAACTTCAAGGCATGAAGGAGAAGAGCTTGGCTCAGACCAAGAAAATAGAGGAGCTCGGGGCTCGGTTGGCCACCGAACTTGAAAAGGCCAAATCTGAGGCTGAAAAGGCTAATGCTGATGCGGAGGTGATCTTGGCCATCTACAGATATGTCAAAGTTGCTCAAGCCCAAGCAAGAGAAACTGCTGAGGCTGCCCAAACTCGAGCTCTTTGGGTTACCGAGCTCGCAAGTGCAAATATCGGAAGGAAACCCTCGAGGAGATCCATGCTCGAGGTTTCGATCTTACTAATGAGATAAAAAAGTCCAAAGAGCATGAAGACGATGCTAAGGCATTGTCCTCCTCCGATGATGATTCCGGGAGTGAGAGGGGGTCCGAGAACGGGAGAGACCCTGATGGAGAAGAAGCTACCCCCGGGAAAAATTAGGAACCTTAGGATTTTTCACTTTTGTTCTTTTGTGTAGGATCCCTGATCGGACCTTGTAAATATTCTCATAGATATATAAAGATTTCTTTCTTATCTTACTTGTCTTTATTTTGTTTTCTGCCTTGTGAAAATTTTGTTCATAAGTTCGAGGCTTAGGAAATTTGATCGAAGTCGGACTAGTGTAGTCTTTATAATTGAGTGAGTACTTGCTCAAAATCAAAGTAGGATGACTTTTAGTTTTAGTTGAGCGAGGATGATTTCTCAAACTCAAAAAATAAAATGGCCCTCAGGATTTTGAATTAGGCCAATGTGGCCTTCGCAAAAAGAATGGCTTTTCTCCCTTTTCTTCTTAAAAAATGCCTTAGCATGAAATAAATTTGTGCCCATTAGGATTTTTGAGGGTCGATATTGTCGAAACCCGTTGTTTCATAATGATTTAGCATGAAATAAAGAAATTGCTTGAGAGATCGAATAATTCGGTACCCCTTAGGGTTTTGAGGGTTGATGTTATCGAAACCCTTTGTAATTTTTCATAGGGTAGCCTTTTTAACCGGTTTATGAAAATATTTGAAGGCCTATTTATTACGAAATTCGGACGTCTTTGGCAGTAGACTTTTATTTGGGATTTGCCTCTTAGGCTTATTTTCCCATTTCGTTTCGAGCTTGCTCGAAGTATGAGTCCCCGAGTGGGTTGGCCGTAGCCTATAAAAATTGAGGATTGCCTTTTTAAGATCTTAAAGTCTCGAGGTTTTAATAAATCGATCACATTCATTTTTCGGATGGCAGTCCCCGAGGTGGGGTTAGTCTTTCGAACTTTGATTGCGACCAGCCCTTATGCATGTTTCCACAATAGATCAAAAGTATGAAATTGTAAAGTAAAATTTTTCTAAAGGCATGAAATATTTGGCAAGGAAAAATACTTCTCTTAATAGATGATTAATCATGTGTACATGTTTGATGTCAGGGCTCGAGTAATCTACATGGTCATGATTTGTTCGACCGTTTGGCCCTAACAAAATTTACCTATCGAGACTCTGTTGGCACGAAGTACTTTCCTTGTAACAAAGTTGACATTCGAGGGTGATGCCCCCCCAGTATTCGAGGTTGATTGTAAAGAATCCTCGGATACTGTTGAATTTCTCTAAGTTAGCACGAACAATGGTTGCCTTGTTTAAAACCTCGCCGGAAAAACTCATTTGGGACAAAAACCGGTCTAATAGAAAAAGATTGCAACACGTGCTTTCAGACCTAAGGACTTTGAAGGATCCATCGATGTCTTCGATCTAACACCTGCAATTGGTTAACTTAAAACATAAATGAAAATGGAGAAGGTCGTACCTTAGCAATAATATCGTTTAAGGAGTGATATGTTCCAATTATTTGGTAGCTTCTCGCCGTTAACTATGCCAAGATTATAGGACCATTTTCCGGTGATATCGATGACCTGATATGGTCCCTCCCAGTTTGGGCCAAGTTTTCCTTCATTCGGGTTTCAGATGTTGACGGTGACTTTTCTCAGAGCTAAGTCCCCGATTTTAAAGTGTCGAAGATTGGCCCTTCGATTGTAATACCTTTCAATCCGTTGTTTTTGTGCGGCCATTCGAATGTGGGTAGCTTTCTATCTTTCATCTAGAAATTCGAGGCTGGTATTCATAGCCTCGTGATTTGACTCCTATGTTGCATACTGAAACCCAAGGCTAGGTTCCCCGACTTCGACCAGTATCAGAGCTTCGGCACCGTAGACTAAAGAGAACGGTGTTGCCCCCGTACTAGATTTTGACGTTGTGCGGTACTTCCAAAGAACCTCGGGCAGTATCTCCCTCCATTTTCCTTTAGCGTCGGTCAATATTTTCTTTAGGTTTTGAATTATGGTCTTGTTTGTCGATTCGGCTTGTCCGTTCCCACTTGGATGATATGGCGTTGATAAAATACTCTTGATCTTGTGGTCTTCGAGAAATTATGTCACTTTTGTACCAACGAATTGCTTCCCATTGTCGCATACGATCTCGGTAGGCATCCCCAATCGACAAATAATGTGGTCCCAAATGAAGTCTGTGAATTCCTTTTCTCTAACTTTATCGAAGGCATGTCCTTCAACCCACTTGGAAAAATAGTCAGTCATAAACAAAATGAATTAGGCTTTACCTGGGGGCCGATGGGAGAGGGTTGATGATGTCCATTCCTCATTTCATGAACAGCCATGGGGATAAGACTGAGTGGAGTTGTTCCCCGGGTTGGTGAATCATCGGCTCATACCTTTGACATTTTTCGCACTTTTGAACAAACTCTTTTGTATCCTTTTCCATATTGGCCCAATAGTACCCCACTCTGATGACTTTGTGAACCAAAGACTCGGCACCGAAATGATTTCTGCAAGTGCCCTTAGAAATTTCCCGTAGGATGTAGTCAGTGTCTCCTGGTCCCAAACATATCACCAATGGTCCATCAAACATTCTTCTACACAGTGTTCCATCCTCGGCCAATGTGAACCCTGCAGCCTTCATGCGTAGAGTCCTCAATTCCTTAGGATACGATGGAAGCTTCCCTTATTTAGGTACTCGATATATTTATTCCTCCAATCCCAGGTCAGACTAGTGGAGTTTATTTCGGCATGACCTTTTTCGATTACTGACCTCGAAAGTTGCACGACATTCCCCGAGCTAAGTTTGTCGTCTTCGAACGATGACCCCAAATTTGCAAGAGCATCGGCCTCGCTGTTTTGTTCTCGAGGTACATGCTGTAGGATCCATTCTTTAAATCGATGTAAATCCACCTGTAGTTTGTCCAAGTACCTCTGCAATCGGTCTTCTTAAACCTCGAAAGTGCTGTTGACTTGGTTTACCACAAGTAGGGAGTCACATTTGGCCTCAATGACGTCGGCTCCCAAACTCTTAGCTAGCTCGAGACCTGCAATCATGGCCTCATACTCGGCCTCACTGTTAGTTAAATTTGAAGTTTTGATAGACTGTCTAATTGTATTACCTGTGGGCGGCTTCAAAATGATGCCTAGATCGGACCCCTTCACGTTAAAAGCGCTGTCTGTGAAGAGGGTCCACACCCCCGATGATGTACCCGATTTTAGTAATAGTTCCTTTTCGACCTCGGGTACGTGGGTTGGCATGAAATTGGCCACAAAGTCTGCCAAAATTTTAAACTTGATGACCGTTCAGGGTTAATACTCGATATCATACCCAACGGTCTCGATGGCTCATTTGGCCAATCGACCTGAGAGTTTGGGCTTATGCAAAATATTGCGAAGGGGGTATGTAGTCACTACACAAATTGGCTGACATTGAAAATGTGGTTTTAATTTCCTAGAGGCAACATTAAAGCAAGCACTAATTTTTCTAAGTATGGGTATCGGGTCTTGGCCTCACCTAAGGTCCGACTAACATAGTAAACAGGAAATTGCGTACCTTGCTCTTCTCGAACTAGGACCCCACTTACCGTGATTTTCGAGACTACTAAGTATAAGTAGAGTTGCTCGTCCGCTTTCTGGGTATGAAGCAATGGCGGGCTCGACAAGTATCGTTTCAGTTCTTCTAAGGCTTGTTGACATTCCGTGGTCCATGTAAAATTGCTCTTCTTTTTAAGTACTGAGAAGAATCGGTGGCTCCTATCTGAGGACCTCGAAATAAATCGACCTAGGGCGGCTATGCACCCTATTAACCTTTGTACGACCTTGACATTATCCATTCCCGTGATGTCTTCGATGTCCTTGATTTTATCGGGGCTGATCTCGATCCCCCATTTTGATTCCATAAAGCCGAGGACCTTGCTCGAACTGACCCCCGAATGCACATTTCTCCGGGTTGAGCTTCATGTTTTACTTTCTTAGTATGTCGAAGGTCTGCTGCAAATGTTTCAAATGGTCCTCTGCTCGCAGGGACATAAATAGCATGTCGTCAATATAAACCTCCATTGATTTACCTATTTGTTCTTCGAACATTCGATTTACTAGGCGTTGATAAGTAGCACCAGCATGTTTTAGTCCAAACAACATTATGTTATAACAATAGGTGTCGTATTTAGTGATGAACGAAGTCTTTTACTGATCCTCCAGGTTCATTTCTATTTGATTGTACCCGGAGTAGGCATAGAGAAAGCTAAGGATCTAGTGGTCGGCCGTGGCATCGACCATGTGATCAATATTCGGCAAAGTAAAGGAATCTTTAGGGCATGCTTTATTTAAATCCTTATAGTTTGCACACATTCTAAGTTTATCTCCCTTTTTAGGGACTACAACTATGTTTGCTAACCATTTGGGATACTTTGCTTCCCGAATGGATCCTATCTTGAGAAGTTTGGTTACCTCGTCCTTGATGAATGCATGCTTTACCTCGGACTGGGGCCTTCTCTTTTGTTTTACTGAGCAGAACTTCGGGTCCAAGCTTAGTCGATGTGTAGTGATCTCCGGTGGGATCCGTGTCATATCTAGATGGAACCAAGAAAAACAATACATATTATCTATAAGGAATTTAATGAGTTTTTCCCTTAGCTCGAGGTTTAACCCCGTGCCCATGTATGTACCTTTCATCGGGTAGATATTTGATCAGTATGACTTGCTCCAGCTCTTCGACCGTTGATTTTGTTGCATTGGAGTCATCGGGAATTATGAAGGATCGGGGGATCCAATGTTCATCATCCTCGTCCGTCCCTCGTTCCTCTTATTGAGTCGAGGTCGGTACCTATGGTTTCTATTTAGCTTCCTTCTTTCCTTTGGACTCTGGTCCCTTTGTTGATGAAAGTGTCAATACCGGTATCACTTCATCGACCGCAAACATCTCTTTGGCAGAATGCTACTTTCCATACACTATTTTTACTCCCTCCATTGTTGGGAACTTGAGAACTTGGTGAAGAGTTGAAGGGACTGCCCTCATGTTATGAATCCAGGGTCTCCCGAGCAACGTGATGTATCTCATGTCGCCCTCGATCACATGGAATTTTGTTTCTTGAATGGTTCCGGCTACGTTTACTGACAAGATGATTTCACCCTTAGTAGTTTCACTCGCCATGTTGAAGCCATTGAGAACCCGAGCTGCGGGCACAATCTGATCCTGTAGGCCGAGCTGCTCCAGGACCCTCGATCGAATAATATTGTCCGAGCTTCCTGGATCAATTAAAACACGTTTAACCTGAATTTTATTCATAATAACATAGATTACAAATGCATCATTGTGAGGTTGTGAGATCCCCTCTGCTTCCTCATGACTGAACGACAAGGTGCATTTTGGTACATGGTCTCACCCAAACTCACACCTGTTGATACCCAATTTTTTCTCATATTTTAAATATCTATATATATACATTCAAGATAGTATATATGCATGATAATTTAGTGTATAAGCATATACAAGTAATTTTTCATAATTTTTCATAATTTTTAAAGGCTTTAAATCGATTTATTTCTGCATTTTTATAATATAAATATCCAGTAATTATCCTTCAAATTAATTTTATGATGATTTAATCATCTAAATTTATCATTTACACCAAAATGATGTTTTAAATATTTTTCAGTGCATTTTAGTAATTACATTTGCATTTTAGGGCCAATTCCACATGCAATAATAGCCCATACTAATGTATAATTACATTATTTATGCATAAAATGACTTTTTATATTCTTATAATGCTAAGTAATTATTTTAATCATTTTATTGCACAAATGATATTTTTTCTATTTATCAATTACTTTTATAAATTATTATTTTTTATTAATATTGGGTATTTAAAAACTAGCCTAAAAAACTATCCATTTTCGGACCAACTGTTGGCCCAAATATAACACCCTAGACCAAATAACCCCAAACCCAACCCAACTAACCCAACCTCACAACCCGGTCGCAACCCGTTTAACCACCCGAACCAAGACCTCTTTTAAATCGTGGCCGTTGATCTCTGAGATCAACAGACCAAATTACACCCTCCCTTTTAATTACCACCCAAACCCTCTAACCTTAATCACTTCCTACCGTCCGCCGCTCTCAAATCCCACCTCCCTTCTCCCTCCTAAGAACCCTAGTCGTCGCCTCCCATAAAATCTCTCATAATCCCACACGATATGGGATTCTATGGCTACCCTATTCCATATATGACCTCTCTTTGGTACTGGATCCTTTTCTATACATCTTGCCTAAACATGGCAAGCAGATCTCATAAGAATCGAACCAAAATGGCTTCACATCCTTGACTTTATGATTATTCTGTCTATATTCATCATGTACCCTATTGTAAGTACGACTATTTCTATATCTTCTATTGATTCTGACTTACCCTAAATTAGGGGTCTCAGATCTCTTTTAATCGAACCAAAATAGGTTCGATGCTCTGATTTTAGGTATTATTATGTCCATATTCACCCGATATTTAACTATGGCCTGTTTTTATTTTATTTCTCTCAATATTAGTCTTACCCTAAAATTAGGGTTTTCGGATTTTTCTTAATTAGTTCGATTCTCTGATTTTAATATTATTTGTGTCTCTATTCATCTTGTGCTACTTTGTTTTTGAATATTCTATTAATATTTGTTTTTTCCTAAAATTAGGGTTTACCGGCTTACTCTCCTAATTTGATTTTTAATTGATTTATGTGTTTCTTTCCTTTTATGGTCTGATTGTTTATATTTCCTTATTTATGTGCTTGTTCTACTACTATATAAACTGATCCCCCCTTCCCTTTTGGGGACGGAACTTTGGAATCACTATTTTTCCTACTAAAACTGAAGTTTTTCTACTCTATATTTGTTCACTATTCTATTATGTTTGGCTCTTGACCGGCTGAAAGCCAAGGCCACCTGATTTCTACTTTTCTTGACCTCTGTTGGGTGTAAGCATTGCCTGGGTTCTCTAAACCCTTGGAACTTGATACATTCAGGATTCTGGGTCCCTTACTGCAATCTTTTCTTGTTTATCGAATAATCACTGGTTAGTTTCTAAACCTTTGTAATGTTTACTCTATTATGTTAAGCATGTTCTCTGAAACTGCATGATCTAATACATCTCTTTGACTCTTTTCTACCTAATTCTGCTTACTAGCTTAATGATGTTATGCACTTAGCCTAATTAATTTAGACACAATGAAGCATGCTTAGTTTACTTATGATGACTGGAATAATCAGTCTGACTATATGGTTTGATCCATGTTCCCTGCCTAATTCTGAACTTCTAACGACCAATTGGTATTATTAGTATGCCCTAACTTGCTTAATATACCTTTAATCTGAATGTTGTATGCTCTTATGACTATGGTTATCACCCTATGAACTTCTTCTATGTCCAACCTATACTCTTAATGACTTGTGACTTTTGAAACTAATATCCTTTGATTTAACACCCTCCATGATACATAATCATGTTTGTGTAATACTGTTTAAACCTAGTTTAGCATGATCTGACCCTTTTAGTCCTAATTCAGTTGCATTGTTTGGTTTCGATAGCCTAATACCATTGCATTATAACTTGCCATCACAGGCTCCTTGTTCCTTGTCATAGGCCACCTTATCCAGTGTGTTAAATTGTTTTTCTTTGGAATTCATTATGTGAATATCTTACAAGCTTGCAACTGCTTTCAAAACCTATTACCCTACTACTATTTTTCATTGGTTGTTTGTTGTTTAATTCTGAGGCTGGATGAAATCCAAATTCCTTCTCTAAGTCACCTCTGTCAACCTCCCTAGTGTGAGCACTTCTCTAAGTTCTTGAAGCCCTTGGGAACTCTGACACACTAGGGTCTAGGTTTGTCTGCCACTTTTCCCTAATTGCTCAAACTCTGCCTCTCTTCTCACTTACTGGATAAACATGTTGATTGGTGTAAATGGTTATAGTTCTGGAACTTTTGTTCAAACTATGGTTGTTGGATGTGGTCTGTTCTGTGTAAAATGGTGATTGGTTCTGGGATGTTGTGAAACTGTATGGACATGAGAATGAAGGCCTGGCCAGGCTGGGTATACTTTGGGCCTGTTGTAGGCTCACTATAGCTATTTTTACTCTGTAATTCATTCCATGCATTGGTTCTGTAATAATGTTGTAATAATAATTGGGGTGTTAGTACAAATTGGGAAAGTGGGTTTATTTTAACATTTGTATGAAAGGGGTAGAAATCCTGCCTATAGGTGTTTACTTTGCTCAAATATGTTCTGCTATTGTGTGTGTTAGATAACCTGCCTATAGGTGTTTACTTTGCTTAAATATGTTCTGTTATTGTGTGTGTTAGATAACCTGCCTATAGGTGTTTACCTTGATCAAATATGTTCTATTATCGTGTGTGTTAGATAACCCGCCTATTGGTGTTTACCTTGCTCAAATATGTTCTGCTACTATGTGTGTTAGATAACCTGCCTATAGGTGTTCAATCCGTCTAGCCTATTCTGCTTCTACATGTTAGATATCATGCCTATAGGAAATAAAGTGACCAATGTTCAATTTGCATTACAGCATATTCGTTAGACATTATGATCATAGGGCCATGTTAGTTTATGTTCTACAAATCTGCATTTTAGAAATCATGCTTATAGGGTTTTAATTGGTTGATATGATGTTTTCATAGTTGCTCACTTAGTAGACATGCCTATAGGAACTAAAACCAGTTTCAATCATCAACGATAGAAATCATGTCTATAGGGTAATCCTCACCTGCATTTAAGTGCTAAAATTGGGATTTAAAACACTGTTTCGTTGCCACTATTAAAAAGCATGCCTATAGGATCAAACTGAGTAATTCTGAATATTCTCCTATAGTTATCACTGCCAATACTGCGTAAATCACCTAGATAGTATGTCTATAGGTTTTAACCGCTTATAACTTAAAATCAGTAAGCAACTGTGCAGTCACTTAGAAATTGTGCTTTGCATAACTGCTTGCATGATCAAAATCCAGAATCACATAGAAACCGTGTATATAGTATTTAATGACTTTAACTCGCCTCAATTTTGAAGCTGTCAAACATCTAATTTGTTTTCATGCATTTGTTGCCTAAGTGTGGAGGCTAACTTGAGCCCTTATTTTCTATTACATGAAAGTCCAACTTGTTTTGTATGTCGTCTAGTTTTATCATTTTTGAGCAACCTAAGTGAAGTCTAGAACCATCAAAAATAGAGGTCCAAACGCCTCCTGGACCGTAGGTATGGGACGGGTAGTGCACGCATAAGGTACGACTTAGAATCAATTAGTGCGCTTTGGATAGTAATCGGGTAGCAGGAGATGATAGTCTGTTCCCGCTGAATAATACGAGTAACACCCATCTCGAGGGAGTTACGAAGTATCATTTATGTTGCACGGGGTGATCCTTTAGGCTAAAAAACTTAGGACCCCCCTCCCCCTCCCATCTTGTCTTAAAATTAATTATTTTGTTTATTTGCCCAACTTCTTGTCTTTTCTCTTTATTTGGACTAATTCATATAATTCGAGTTCGGCCGGGACCCACAGTTATGGACCTCGAGGAATGCCTAACACCTTCTCCTCAAGGTAATTTGAGCCCATACCCAATCTTTGGTGACGCAAACTATTTAAACTAGAGTTATTTGCAAATAGGTGCCCTAACGCACTTCAAACCCGTTAGGTGGAGTCTCTCTCTTTTAACACCCTTCCTTAAAAGAGTTTTCACGTGTCGAAACACGATTTCGTGAGAAAAAGGGGCACGACAGCGTGGCGACTCTGCTGGGGATATTTTAGGCTCTTACCATAGCGAACTTGGTCTATATGAATTAGTCTTCTCTGATAAGCGTGTCTTTATATTTTTTGTTGTTACATGAATATCCCGCACCTTTTCCCTTTTATTTCTACCTGTATACCCTTTTCCCCATTTTACCCTTTATTTGAGTTCGTATTAATATGCAAATATTTGCTTAATTTGGTTACAATGTACGTTTTCCTTATCTTCTAGCCATGTTCACTTGCTCCAAATCATTTTTAGATCATGTCTCTCCCTACCCTTACCCTTCGCTTGCTTTATTATAATTTTTTTTCACATTGCGCGAACTAACGTCTTCCTTTTTTTTCTTTATTTTTATGTTTTAAAGTTCCATTTAATACTGCATTTCTTGTCTTCATCATGGAAAATACTTGACAACGTGTTGTTTTCTCTTTGCATAAAGCATGCTCCATATCATATTCCACTCATGCGTAATTAATACCATAGCGGTGCTTGATGAGTGTCCACGCTCTTCCTAAATCACCATTTTAAATTTGGAAAGGCTTATTTACGATAAAACTAGTCGATCAACGGTGCAATAGATGGTTCTGTGCCTTGACCTCTCAAGTTGTCCACTTGAGGGTACGGGTCTAGACTCTTCTAGAAACCCCACTCTAATATTAACTGTGCATGCGTCATGTCTAAACCTAGTATGGGTTAGAACGCTGTCCGCATAATAACTCTCTAAGTCAAGCCTTGTCCAAAGCCCGCTGGGACTTCCATAATCCCAATGGGTACAATCATGATATGTGCATTATTTGGAGAAAACATGTCGATATGCTAATCATTAATGTGTAAATAGTCGAATCCGGAGGGGGAAAGGGACAACTTTATTTATTTTGCAGAAATGAGGCACGAAGTCCCCAGGTTTGGCATGGTTCGAAGTATCCCACCTTTGTTTCTAGATTGGTGGGAAAATATCTCCTTGTTAGATATTCAGCCAAACAATGTACTTATTGAGGCCGCTACTATGTTCTGGGATGAGAAGAGGGTCGTCTTCCGTTTTGGTGATATAGAAATGACTCCCCTTCTAGAGGAAATAGGAGGCTTTGATGGGCTCCCATTGGATAGCCCTGGTTTGTTGGTACTGAAAAATCGTACTTCTCGAAGCTTTATAAAGATGATGGGTTTCAGGAAAAATGATGAGTTAGTCTGTCTGAAGAAATCTTACATACCATTTGACTTCCTTTATGAGCTTTATGGGCACAACAAGTCCTATCGCCTTTATTATGATGAGTTTGCCATCACTTCCTTGGGTTGGACTCACCGTTGGGTCTTTCTATTCATTGTCTGTTTTCTAGGGATGTTGATATTCCCAATACAAGGAGAAAGGATCCACACTCGCCTAACTATGGTCACTAAGACCCCAATGGAAGGAATCGAGGGGCAAACTTACACTATTGTCCCAATGATCGTGGATAAGATGTACCAAGCTTTAGACCGTTGCAAAAAAGGATACATGTATTTTGAGGGTTGCAATTTGTTGCTGAAAATATGGTTGTTAGAACACCTTCAAAGAGGAGAATATCATCAAGAGTTTCCGCGGAGACCATGGAATGACCACATAGCTTATCACCGTCCAAAGAGAATTACTTTTATCCCAGACAGGTTCGCACAGTCGGGAAACGCTGTGAGTTGGGTACATTTCTTTAACAATTTGACTGATGACAAGGTACATTGGATGTTCGAGTGGTTCCCTAGCAGTGAATTCATCATCAGGTCGACAGATATTCCTCATCTAGTGCTAATCAGATTAAGGTGTATCTATCCTTATTCTCCTATTAGAGTCCTTAGGCAAGCTGGGAGGAAAAAGGTTATACCACGAGTTTCCAAAATGGTTTATTACAAAGCAGAATTCCAAGGGAATGCCATTTCATTCAAGTTCGAGGCACAGCACATGTGGCATCAAAAGGTTGTTGTGGAGAAAGATATTATCGAGCCAGATCGGTATCATGCCGGCCACGTGTACTTCTACCCATCATGGTTGGTCGATGACATAGAAGGAGAGGTCAAGCCACAGATTGATTTGAGAAATAGGGTCATAGACAACGCTGCTGAGGCACAAGTCAAATACAGGAGGTTGCGCAAAAGGGTTTTTGAATCTGAGGCCAGGCATTTGGAACAACATAAAGTGGACATGGAAGCAATAAACGACTGGAGAGGAATCACTACTAAATCAACAGAGAGGTTGGAGTATTTGGAGCACGGTTTGATGGAACTTGAGGGGAAGATGAGGAAAAGGGTTTCGGATTGTCAGAATGCAGAGGGCAATGAAGGAGGACATCTAGCAAGGGCGAATCTGCTGTTGGACGTGCGCGACCTAGTGAATCTGATTGATGGGGCTAAGAAGGCCAAGCTTCGAGAAGGTCCCTTTGAGACCGAGTAGATTAGGATTGGTATTTACTAGATTCACTTTAGAATTCGATTGTAATAAGGAAAATGCCACTAGTGACTCTTTATAATTATTGTTGTTTTAGTAAAGATTTGGTCTATTTATCATATTAATGAAATGACGCATTTGTCGGCATTGAGTTTTCTCCAAAATCTATATGTCTCTAGGCCTACCTCGGGCATAATGAGGTCCCTAAATTAGGACGCAAACTTATAATTCCGCAATATGTGTTAAATACTGCAAATATCCTTTTAATATTCCTTACTGACTTGTTTACCTTTTGTTTTTCTTCTTTTCTTTGTTTATTCCCATCCCCTAAGGTTGGTTCGTGCATACTTGCATCATCGGCATAGCATACCAGATCTAGAGGTCCTCCACCTCCTCCTCCTCCAAGTGATCCTAAGAACAAAGGAAAATCTAAGATAGATGATATGAGCGGTATCAGGAAAGACAATATAATGCTACACATGAAGAGAATGTTGAGACTTCGGATGGTCGGAGTACTCCGGCACAGAATGATTTGGTTTTGCGGTTAGAGCAAAAGATACTGGAGTTACAAGGGGAACTTGAGCAGGTCCGTAACTTGGCAAACCTTTCCCTCACCCTAAATGTTCCCGACATCAACCAACAAACATGCCTAGAACCCAACACCTCCTCAAAACACACAATACCACCACCCACCAAATCCTCCCACACCTCATCAATACGCCACGCCTCCCCAAAATCCTAATCCTCCACCAATACCAACCCCCCCACAGCATCAACATCATCCGACCCATTACCCACAAACTACCACCTACCACACTCCTCAAAACACACCGCATCCTACCCTTGATCTCCGGAATCAACCAATGATCACCACTACACCCAAATCCCTGGAGTCCACCAAAGTAACCCCATATACATAGAAGCCTTACCCCACATTTCACAACAAACCCCGTACATGCCGGAATCCGCCGAAATGGACATGCTCATCAAGAACATGGCGGAAGAACTTAAGAAGATTACAATTCGAGTCCAAGGTGTTGAAGGTGGTAAAGGAATCGAAGGTTTAAACTATGAGGATTTATGTATTCAACCGGACGTAGAACTGCCAGAGGGTTACAAACCTCCTAAGTTTGAAATGTTCGACGGAACATGTGATCCAAAGGTGCATGTGAGAATGTATTGCGACAAGATTGTAGGCGTTGTTAAATATGAAAGAATCTGCATGAAGCTATTCATGAGGAGCCTCACTGGAGATGCCCTATCCTGGTACATTGGTCAAAATCCAAAGAAGCGGATTAACTGGGTAAGCATGCCGTCAGATTTCATGGATCGGTTTAGATTCAATACAGAGAATGCACCAGATGTCTTCTATATCCAGAATTTTAAGAAGAAGCCAACAGATACTTTTCGTGAGTATGCTACTCGGTGGAGATCAGAAGCTGCAAAGGTAAGGCCGGCATTGGAAGAAGAACCAATGAATAAATTCTTTGTCCGAGCCCAGGATCCGCAATATTATGAGAGGTTGATGGTTATTGAAAATCATAAATTCTCCTACAGCATCAAATTGGGAGAAAGAATAGAAAAGGGAATCAAAAGCGGGATGGTAACAAATTTCGAGGCATTACAAGCTACGAACAAAGCATTGCAGTCGGGTGGTATATCTAAAAAGAAGGAAGTAGGGGCAGTAATGGTAGCCCAAGTCCGAAGTCTCCTCTCACATACCAAAAACCTCCACCCACATATCAGCCTTCACCTCCCAGATATCAACAACCCGCTACGACTTACCAAACTTACAACACTCAGCCAGCATATTACCACTCACCACCAGCCCGCCAAAATTACCAAAAACCCAGGACAAATTTCGACCGTAGACCGCCCAGACAATACACTCCTATTGCCAAACCTATTGACCAGTTATATGAGAGATTGAAAGCTACCGGCTATGTCACTCCCATTCCCGCTGTCGCCATGGAAAATTCCTCTCAATGGGTCAATCCGAATAAGACATGTGACGACCACTCGAGCATGAAGGGTCACACTGTTGATGAATGTCGCACTCTGAATGAGAAGATCCATACATTGATTGACACCAAGGTTATATAGGTAAATGAGGCTGCACCTAATGTCTGCAACAATCCCCTCCCGAATCACAGGGGCGAGGGAGTAAATGTGATAGAAACTGATGAAGAGTGGGACCCGGAAGGGTCAATTGGGCTTATTCAAGAAGGGGATGATCCCAAAATGCCTCTAGTCACTTTCACACCTATTGTGGTACAGATACAATCACCGATTAAGGTTGAGGTAGCCGCACCAACTCCATTCAAGGTTGAAGTAACAACACCTTCAGTCGCGCCCGCTCCATTTGAAGTAGAAGTGACCACACCATTCACCATAGCGGTAGCACCCACACCATCCTTTAATTCCAATGTTATACCCTGGGACTATACCGCAGAAGCGAGAAGGAAAGGAAAAGGGAAAATAGAAGAAACTGGTGTAGCACAGGGTATGACCAGAACTGGTAGGGTTTAGGGTGGTACAGATACAATCACCGATTAAGGTTGAGGTAGCCGCACCAACTTCATTCAAGGTTGAAGTAACAACACCTTCAGTCGCGCCCGCTCCGTTTAGAGTAGAAGTGACCACACCATTCACCATAACGGTAGCACCCACTCCATCCTTTAATTCCAATGTTATACCCTGGGACTATACCGCAGAAGCGAGAAGGAAAGGAAAAGGGAAAATAGAAGAAACTGGTGTAGCACAGGGTATGACCAGAACTGGTAGGGTTTACACGCTTGAGTATTTGGGGCGAACAAGTAAAGAAGCCACTTCGAAACAGCCTATCATTGAAACCGGCCCAGAGGATCTTTGGAGAAAGGTGCAAGCGAGAGAGTATTCTGTGGTTGACCATCTGAACAAAACCCCTGCTCAGATATCCATTATATCACTACTGCAAAATTCTGAAGCACATAGGAATGCATTGATGAAGGTACTGAACTAGGCTTATGTACCCAACAACATTACCAGTGGGGAGATGGCTAACATGGTAGGACAAGTATTGGAAAGCCATAAGATCACTTTCCATGAAGATGAATTGCCGCTGGAAGGGTTGAGCCATAACAGGGCGCTACATATCATAGTACAGCGCGAAGACAAATTCATTGCAAGGGTCTTGATAGATGGGGGTTCAAGACTTAACATCTATCCGCTGACTACTTTGAAGATATTGTGGTTTGCATGAGATACGATCAGGTATGAACATAAAAGAATTCAATGGGTCTCAACCTTATTTACACCAACCAGACTGTTCCGCTTGTGGAGAACAAAAGGAAGCTAGGGGAGAGACTTACCATCGCATTGAGCATGTTAACGCGATCGAGAAGGACAAATGGTGCAGTAGAAAAATAGAAAGCATATTGGCATGGACAAGGTATGAGCCCAGCAGGGGTCTCGGCAAGAATCTCCAAGGGATCACCAAACCAATACAGCTAAAACGTCACATCACGACCTTTGGACTGGGATATCAATACACTTGGCATGAGTATCAGAATTGGTCGCCATCATGGCGTGGTCCTTATTACCTCTCGAGCAACCGATACCGCATTTGAGCCAATCCTTCCATCAGGCCGATATAATGTGGGGATCTAAAAAAGATGAAACGCTAGCTATTCTAAGGAATCTATTCTTGGAAGATAAAGACATGGACTGCAGTGTAGTAGTTGAGGATGAGGAGGAGGAAGGACTCGTCATCTAGACAGTGGAAAAGGGAGCTGTTCTCAGGAACTGGACTACCACACCATCAAGGGCCTGCCGAGTTCTAAGGTAGCCTGGTTGCTAGTGTCATTTATTTTGAAAACACTCCTTATGAGCATTTTTAAAAAAAAAAGTACTTTTAGTGTTTTGTTTTGAAACAATTGTTTGAATCATTACAATCGCTTTCTATTTGACATCTTGATACTTATCAATAGTTTGTTATTTTATTATTTATTATTATCCTTCATATTTTTCTCTCTACAACATTACAATTTCTTATCTTGATGAACCAACAACGGTGACATGTAATGAGACAACGCAACACAATGATAGTGACTCAGAAGAAATAGAAGAAAGGGATATAATACCTGAGGAAATTGTCAGAGAAGTGGAGAATTTTGAGGACAAGCCTAAGTCCAACCTGGACGAAACTGAGATAGTCAACTTGGGATATTCTAAAACAGTCAAATAAACTCGCATAAGCATTCACTTGTCATCATTAAAGAAAGAGGAATACACCCATTTCCTGAAGGAATATGAAGACATTCTCGCATGGTCTTATGATGATATGACTGGTTTGAGCACATCTATAGTGGCTCATAAACTACCTACCAACCCAATGTGTCTACCAGTAAAGCAGAAGCTCAAAAATTCAAGTCAGATATGAGTTTGAAAATCAAAGAAAAAGCCACCAAGCAAATCGAAGCTAAGGTTCTCAGAGTGGTTGAATATCTAACCTGGTTGGATAACATCGTGCTAATTCTGAAGAAGGACTGGAAAGTGAGAGTATGCGTCGATTATCGGGACCTAAATAGAGCAATTCCCAAAGATGATTTCCCGATACCCAAGATATACATACTAATCGATAGTTGTGCCAAACATGAACTCCAATCCTTTGTGTATTGCTTCGCGGGATATCACCAGATTTGGATGGATGAAGAAGATGCCGAGAAAACAGCTTTTATTATGCCATGGGGGTGGTATTGCTATAAAATGATGTCGTTTGGTCTGAAGAACGCTAGGTCTACTTATATGAGATCTATGACAACTATCTTCCACAACATGATACACAAGGAGATAGAGGTATATGTGGATGACGTTATTATCAAATCCAAGAAGGGCATAGATCATATAGCAGGCTTGAGAAAATTCTTTGATCGGCTTTGGAGGTATAATTTGAAATTGAATCCCACAAAATGTGCCTTCGGGGTCCCCGCCGGAAAGTTGTTAGGATTCATCGTCAGCCGCCGAGGAATTGAGTTAGACCCGTCAAAGGTCAAATCTATTCAGGATTTGCCACCTCCAAAGAACAAGAAAGACGTGATGAGTTTCTTGGGACTTCTCAATTATATCATCCGCTTCATAGCACAATCGACTATGATATATGAGTCGATTTTCAAAATGTTAAAGAAATATGCCGCAACAAGTTGGACTAAAGACTGCCAGAAAGCGTTTTGACAAAATCAAGGAATATTTGTCCACACTCCCAGTCTTGGTCCCCCCAGAACCTGGTAGACCACTAATACTCTATCTGTCCGTACTATATGGGGCTTTCGGTTGTGTCTTGGCACAACACGACAAGACGAGGAGGAAAGAACATGCCATATACTATCTGAGTAAGAAGTTCACACTTTACGAAGTACGGTATTCTTTGCTGGAACGCACATGTTGTGCTTTGATCTGGATAGCTCAGAAACTGAGGCACTACTTCTGTTCCTATACTACATATCTCATATCAAGGATGGATCCTCTGAAGTAAATCTTCCAGAAACTAATGCCTACAAAGAAGCTAGCAAAATGGCAGATATTATTGAGTGAATTCAACATCGTCTATTTGACTCGGAAGGCAGTTAAGGGACAAGCATTAGCAGATCATCTTGCATAAAATCCTGTAGGAGGAGAATACGAACCACTAAAAACGTATTTTCCCGATGAAGAAGTATCATTCGTAAGAGAAGATGTCGTCGAAGCTTATGACGGTTGGAAAATGTTCTTCGACGGGGCCGCAAAATTTAAAGGAGTGGGTATTAGAGTCGTTTTGGTGTCAGAGGCAGGCCAACATTATCCTGTATCCGTGAAGCTCAGATTTCTGTGCCCCAACAATATGGCAGAATACGAGACTTGCATCTTGGGGCTTAATTTGGCCATTGATATGAATATCCAGGAATCGCTGGTAATTAGTGATTCAGACCTTCTGGTACATCAGGTTCTAGGAGAGTGGGCTACAAAGAATACCAAAATATTACCATATCTATATCATGTGCAAGAGTTGATGAAGAGGTTCACGAAGATAAAATTCAAACATGTCCCGAGAATCCAGAATGAGTTCGCAGACGCATTGGCCACTTTGTCCTCCACGATACAGCATCCGGACAAGAATTTCATGGACCCCATTCCAGTAAGGATTCATAATCAGCCAGCTTACTGTGCTCATGTTGAAGAAGAAACATATGGGAATCCGTGGTTCCTTGATATCAAGGAATACTTGGCAAAATGGGAATACCCATAGCGTGAAAAGCATACCCAAAAACGCACGCTTCGAAGATTATCCAACCATTTCTTCCAAAGTGGAGGAACTCTGTACAAAAGGACTCCAGATTTAGGATTATTACGGTATGTTGACGCCAAGGAGGCTTCCAAATTAATCAAAAATGTGCACGCTGGAATTTGCGGACCACATATGAATGGTTTCATTTTAGCCAAGAAGATACTGAGGGCAGGTTATTTTTGGATGACTATGGAAACAGATTGCATCAGGTACGTCCAGAAATGTTATCATTACCAAATACACGTAGTATGATAGGGGTGCCGCCAAATGAACTCAATGCAATGAGTGCACCTTGGCCTTTTGTCGCTTGGGGAATGGATGTCATCAGACCAATCGAGCCCACTGCTTCAATCGGACACAGGTTCATTTTATGGCCATAGACTACTTCAAAAAATGGGTTGAAGCTGAATCTTACAAAGTCGTAACCAAGAAAGTCATCGCAGATTTTTTCATAGACCGTATTGTTTGCCGATTCGGGGTGCCGGAATCCATCATCACCGACAACACCGCCAACCTCAACAGTGACTTAATGAAAGCTATGTGCGAGACCTTCAAAATCAAGCATAATAATTCCAAAATATATCGGCCTCAAATGAATGGAGTCATGGAGGCCGCCAACAAGAATATCAAGAAGATATTGAGAAAGATGGTAGAAAATCACAATCTGTGGCATGAGAAATTACCATTTGCCTTATTGGGATATCGTACCACAGTCCGCACATCAACCGGGGAAACTTCTTATTTGCTAGTCTACGGTACTGAAGTTGTCATCCCTGCCGAGGTGAAAATTCCTTCCTTAAAAATTATACAAGAAGCTGAACTCAGTGATACAGAATGGATAAGAAGTCGCTATGAGAAATTAGCTCTCATTGATGGTAAAAGAATGAATACAGTGTGTCATGGTCAACTTTATCAGAATGGAATGTCCAAATCTTTCAACAAAAGGGTCAGACCTAGACAGTTCGCACCAAGACAGCTGGTGCTGAAGCGGATCTTCCCGCATCAGGATGAAGCCAAAGGGAAATTTTCACCCAAATGGAAAGGGCCCTACATGGTTCACAGAGTACTAACAGGAGGAGCGCTAATACTTGCAAAAATGGATAGAGAAATTTGACCAAAACTTATCAACTCAGACTCAGTCAAAAGATATTATGTTTAGAATGTTTGTATTTCTTCATCTGATGTAATTGAACTACGCTTGACCTGATTCCCATTTAAGAGGGGATGCATAGGCAGCCCTGCGGGTTCGGTCACAATTCAATAAAAAAATTTATTTTCCCCACAATCAAAAACTGGGGCAGATTCCGGAGCAAGTCCAACAGACGTCATCATATGCAGAACGGATAGAGAATCGCCTAAGTAAACTGGGGCAGAATTTTGAGGAGGACCCTCAAAATTCTAACGCAAGGAAGTCACAATGTCTCTAAAAGTGTCACAGTCATTGGTTCATCTAATTTATTTGATATTGCATGCTATTTTGTTTTAAATAACTACATTCATCATATGCATGCATATTTTTTGAAAACATTATTTTTATGAAACAGCCAGATGCTACCCATGGTAACTCAAGCAGGATTTTGATACAGAGCAAAGAAAAGCAAGCAGGCGGATACACGAACCAACCTTCCCCATAAAACTCACAATTTTCCTTTGGTTGCAGGAACAGGGAATAGTCGCAAATTCATGCATACCTCAGAATCACTATCTTCATAACGACAAAGCTGCCAAGTGCAAACATATCTCCAGCTAAGAAATATTCTGCTATCACTTATTATTTGCTCATTGCATGAGACTAAGCATTGTCTCCATTATTGCATGAGGCTAAGCCATGCCTCCCTAATTGTATAAGTCTAGGCACTGCCTTCCCCTGCATGAGACTAAGCATTGTCTCCATTTTGCATGAGGCTAATCCTTGCCTCCTTAATTGCATACGGCTAAGCACTGCCTTCCCCTGCATAAAACTAAGCATTGTATCCATTTTGCATGAGTCTAAGACTTGTCTCCTTAATTGCATAAGGCCAAGCATTGCCTTCCCCTGCATGAGACTAAGCATTGTCTCCATTCTTGCATGAGGCTAAGCCCCGCCTCCTTAATTGCATAAGTCTAAGCACTGCCTTCACCTGCATGAGACTAAGCATTGTATCCATTTTGCATGAGGCTAAACTCTGACTCCTTAATTGCATAAGGCTAAGCACTACCTTCCCATGCATGAGACTAAGTATTTTCTCCATCCTTGCATGAGGCTAAGCCCTGCCTTTGCAATGCATGAGGATAAGCATTGTCTCTCCTTGCATAACCCCAAATGCTATGCTACTTGAAATCTAACACTATTTTCTACTTTTCTCGGGGCTAAGCTCTGCCCCCAATCTTACACAAGACTAAGCTCTATCTTGTTTCTCTTTGCATAACCAAGAATCATGTCTTTGCAATTCATGGGCTGAAATATCGCCATTTTGTCCGAAGGCATCATAGTGTGAAGGCATCATCCTCATTGCCGGAAGACACAATGCCATGGCCTGAGGATCTCTCAATATTACACATCATTATTCAAAGGCGTCATGGTTCAGAGGCACCATTTTCATGGCCCGAGAACATCATTTCATGGCCTGCGAATCCCTTATCACGCAGTTCATAGCCCAGGATATCATGGTCTAAGGACAACATCCCTATTGTCCAAAGACATCTTTTATGGTCCAAATGGAATTTGCATCATGTTTAAATTCTCACAATAATCCATATATACTTGTATGCATTGTGTTTTAAGTTTTACAGGTAATGCAGGAAGCAACCGTTCTCCTAATGGGAGCAATCTTCGCTCCGATTTCCGTTCAACGTTCATATCCTGCAATTATTTCAAACGTAACCGACCACCATCTGTTACCCATTCCCACCTGATAACCGTTCATATATCTATAACCATTCCAAGGTACATCCATTCACAATTCTGATATCGTCCTATCAAGAAAAGCTTGCCCGTTCCTATAACAACTTCATCGACTTATTCCACCGTTGGATCCAAAACTACACACGGCCTGATTCCCGTAAAACCAGGGATATGTAGGCAACTTAGAAACTAGAGTTCGCATATATTTTTCCAAATCACCCCATTCGTCAAAATTGGTCATCATTTCTTTACCCGACAATTCTTTCATCATTCCCGAGTAAAGATGGGCAGTTGTNAATAATTACTTAGAATTATAATAATTTAAAAATTCATTTTATGCATAAATAATATATTTATACATTAATATGAGCTATTATTGCAAAAATGTGCAATTGGCCCTAAAATGCAAATATAATTATAAAAATGCACTGAAAAATATTTAAAATATCATGTTGGTGTAAATAAAAAGTTTAGATAATTAAATCATCAAAAAAATAATTTGAAGGATAATTACTGGATATTTATATAATAAAAATGCAAAAATAAATCGATTTAAAGCCTTTAAAGATTATGAAAAATATGCTTATAAACTAAATGATGATGCATATATACTATTTTGAAAGTGTATATATATATATATATATATATACACTTTCAAAATAGTATATATGCATCATCATTTAGTTTATAAGCATATTTTTCATAATCTTTAAAGGCTTTAAATCGATTTATTTTTGCATTTTTATTATATAAATATCCAGTAATTATCCTTCAAATTATTTTTTTGATGATTTAATTATCTAAACTTTTTATTTACACCAACATGATATTTTAAATATTTTTCAGTGCATTTTTATAATTATATTTGCATTTTAGGGCCAATTGCACATTTTTGCAATAATAGCTCATATTAATGTATAAATATATTATTTATGCATAAAATGAATTTTTAAATTATTATAATTCTAAGTAATTATTTTTAATTATTTTAGTGCACAAATAATATTTTTTATATTTATCAACTACTTTTATAAATTATTTTTTTATTAAATATTGGGTATCTATAAACTAGCCTAAAAAACTATCCATTTTTGGAAAAATTGCTGGCCCAAATCTAACACCCTAACCCAAATAACCCCCCACCCAAACCAATTAACCCAAGCCCAAAACCTGGTCGCAACCCGTTTAACCACCCGACCCAAGACCCCTTTTAAATTGTGGTCGTTGATCTCTGAGATCAACGGCCCACATTACACCCTCCCTTTTAATTACCTCCCAAACCCGCTAACCCTAATCACTTCCTACCATCCGCGGCCCTCAAATCCCACCTCCTTTCTCCCTCCTAAGAACCCTAGCCGCCACCTCCCCTAAAATCTCTCATAATCCCACACGATATGGGATTCTATGGCTACCCTATGCCATATATGACCTCTCTTTGGTACTGAATCCTTTTCTATACTTCTTGACTAAACATGGCAATTAGATCTCATAAGAATCGAACCAAAATCGGTTCAGATCCTTGACTTTTCTGATTATTCTGTCTATATTCATCATGTGCCCTATTGTAAGTACGAATACTTCTATATCTTCTATTGATTCTTACTTACCCTAAATTAGAGTTTTCAGATCTCTTTTAATCAAACTAAAATAGGTTTGATCCTCTGATTTAAGTATTATTATGTCCATATTCACCCGATATTCTACTATAGCATGTTTTTATTTTATTTCTGCCAATATTTGTCTTACCCTAAAGTTAGGGTTTTCAGATTTTTCTTAATTAGTTTGATTCTATGATTTTAGTACTATTTGTTTCTCTATCATCTTGTGCTAATTTGTTTTGAATATTTGTTTTTTCCTAAAATTAGGGTTTACCGACCTACTCTCCTAATTTGATTTTAATTGATTTATGTGTTTCTTTCCTTTTACGGTCTGATTGTTTATATTTCCTTATTTATGTGCTTGTTCTACTACTATATAAACTGATCCCCCCCCCCTTCCCTTTTGTGGAAGGAACTTTGGAATCACTATTTTTCCCACTAAAAACTAAAGTTTTTGTACTCTATATTTGTTCACTATTATATTTTGTTTGTCTCATAGCCGGTTGAAAGCCAAGACAACCAGATTTATACTTTTCTTGACCTCTCTTGGGTGTAAGCATTGACTGGGTTCTCGAAACCTTTGGAACTTGACACATTCAGGATTCTGGGTCCCTTACAGCAATCGTTTCTTGTTTATCAGATAATCATTGGTTAGTTTCTAAGCCTTTGTAATGTTTACTCTATTATGTTAAGAATGTTCTCTGAAACTGCATGATCTAATAAATCTCTTTGACTCTATTCTGCCTAATTCTGCTTACTAGCTTAATGATGTTATGCACTTAGCCTAATTAATTTAAACACAATGAAGCATGCTTAGTTTAACTTATGATGACTGGAATGATCTGTTTGACTATATGGTTTGATCCATGTTCCCTGCCTAATTCTGAACTTCTAACGACCAATTGGTATTATTAGTATGCTCTAACTTGCTTAATATACCTTGAATTTGAATGTTGTATGCTCATATGACTATGGTTATCACCCTATGAACTTCTTCTATGTCCAACCTATACTCTTAATGACTTGTAATCTTTTGAAACTAATCTCCTTTGATTTAATACCCTCCATGATACATAATCTTGTTTGTGTAATACTATTTAAACCTAGTTTAGCATGATCTGACCCCTTTAATCCTAATTCAGTTGCATTTTTTTGGTTTCGATAGCCTAATACCATTGCATTTTAACTTTCCATCCCAGGATCCTTGTTCCTTGTCATAGGCCTCCCTGTCCAGTGTGTTAAATTGTTTTTCTTTGGAATTCATTATGTGAATATCTTACAAGCTTGCAACTGCTTTCAAAACATATTACCCTACTACTATTTTTCATTGGTTGTTTGTTGTTTAATTCTGGGGCTGGATGAAATCCAAAGCCCTTCTCTAAGTCTCCTATGTCAATCTCCTTAGTGTGAGCACTTTCCTGAGTTTTTGAAGCCCTTGGGAACTCTGACACACTAGGGTCTAGGTTTATCTTCCACTTTTCCCTAATTGCTCAAACTCTGCCTCTTTTCTCACCTACTGGATAAACCTATTGATTGGTGTAAATGGTTATAATTCTGGAACTTTTGTTCAAACTATGGTTGTTGGATGTGGTCTGTTCTGTGTAAAGTGGTGATTGTTCTGGGACGTTGTGAAACTCTATGGACATGAGAATGAAGGCCTGGCCAGGATGGATATTCTTTGGGCCTGTTGTAGGCTCACTATAGCTATTTTTACTCTGTAATTCATTCCATTTATTGGGTCTGTAATAATGTTGTAATAACAATTGGGGTGTTAGTACAAATTGGGAAAGTGGGTTTATTTTAACATTTGTATGAAAGGGGTAGAAATCCTGCATATAGGTGTTTACTTTGCTCAAATATGTTCTGATATTGTGTGTGTTAGATAACCTGCCTATAGGTCTTTACTTTTCTTAAATATGGTCTGCTATTGTGTGTGTTAGATAACCTTTCTATAGGTATTTTCCTTGCTCAAATTGTTCTGCTATCATGTGTGTTAGATAACCTGCCTATAGGTGTTTACCTTGCTCAAATATGTTCTGCTATTGTGTGTGTTAGATAACCTACCTATAGGTGTTCAATCTGTCTAGCCTATTCTGCTTCTACATGTTAGATATTATGCCTATAGAAAATAAAGTGACCAATGTTCAATTTGTATTATAGCATATTCGTTAGACATTATGATCAAAGGGTCATGTTAATTTATGTTATACAAATCTGCATTTTAGAAATTCATATAATCCCAACTTCTTGTCTTTTCTCTTTATTTGGACTAATTCATATAATTCGAGTTCGGCCGGAACCCACAGTTGTGGACCTCGAGGAATTCCTAACACCTTCTCATCGAGGTAATTTGATCCCTTACCCGATCTTTGGTGACGCAAACTAGTTAAACCAGAGTTATTTGCAAATAGGTGCCCTAAAGCACCTCAAACCCGTTAGGTGGAGACTCTCTCTTTTAACACCCTTCCTTAAAAGAGTTGTCACGTGTCGAAACCCAATTTCGCGAGAAAAAAAGGCGTGACAACACAACAAATAGGTAGTGAGGTGGTCGATGCAATAATAAAACCCAACGTATGTCGGGATCGAATCCACATGGAGTTAGAATTGGGATTAGGTATATATTTAGTTTAATTGTATGATATGTCCTAAATTACTCTTCCACATTATTGTTTGTTGTTTCTACTTCTACTTTGAGCGATTAGTTGCAATTATAAAACTAGGAGACAATATTTTTGGTTTTTGTTTTTTTTCAATTGATGAAAGGATCTAAGGTTGCGACTTCCGCCTAGTTGGTTACCTAATAGATTTAAAGATTTAGTTCATGTATGGTTGATAGGGATACATTATAGCAATCACACTGAATTACTCACTCTATACCTCTCGGTAGTTTGAGTGACTTTGCCCGATTTGGCTTTCTCAAGTCCAAATGGATATTTCGCAAAGCAAGTGATAAATGCTCTAGTCGGGTCTTACTATTTCTAGGTTCAACCCTTTAATTGGGGCTATCAATTTCTTGATTTTATCCCAATTCCTAGTTAGCCAAGTTTTCCTAGACTTAGTCTCTCTTTCTCAAGTAGAGACTAGGTCAAACATGCATGAATCAACATTTGCAACCATTAATTCTAGAATTTAAGCAAGAACAAGGCCAAATAACACATACCCAATATTAAACACGCCCTAAAAAAACAACTCATTAAGTACCCATACTAGGGTTGGGCCGCACTTTGGCTTCTACGGCTGCACAATAATCATGCGGTCCGCACAGCTTCAATTGAAGCTCTCTGATTCTGGACGTTTGTCGGCCGCATAATAGTGAGTGCGACCGCACTTGGCATCCTGCGGCCGCACAATAATGGTGTGGTCCGCATATCTTCAGTTACCCAAAATTCTAACTCTCTGAATCTCTCTTCTGCGGCCGCACCAAAGTTATGTGGTCCGCATACTCTGAAGCTAATCTGACAGGGCTTCTTCATTTTTTGCGTCCGCACACAGTTATATGCGGTCCCCACTGTAAGCATTTTTGCCTTGTTTTGATCCTTGTCCAATGTTGACTCCTTTTTGATTTTATTTTCACTTCTTTGGCTCGTTCCCAATATTCCTGCAAGAAAGCTCATTTCATTAGTTCTCGGGAATACCTTTAAGAATTTTTGAGCTAAAACACAAGTAAAAGAGAGCAAATAAGTGGTCAAAATCCCTACTTATCAACTCCCCCAAACTTAAACTTTTGCTTGTCCTCAAGCAATTAAGGCAATTCCCACCTCCATTAGAAAAAGGAATATTTCACCTGGCCTAAGTTGAATCAAACACAAATCAATTGGGACCAACAATTACTCACACACTCATAAATCATTAACAAGCCTATCATTTGAATTTTGATGCACAAATGGCTCTAATGTGACGCTTGAGCATCAAGGGTTAACTTTGTTCATCAAGGAAGCTCGCACTTTAATGCAAGTGGTTGTGGATCCCAAAATCCTCCTCCTACACTCTCTGGAAGCTCATCTCACTCACGAATGAAGAATTCAAAACAATGAATCAAGGAAGACTCGCTCATCACTCTCAAAAGAATGTCACAAGCCCTGATCTAAGTACCATATGATTGCCCCTCGTGTAGATCACCACTAATGTAAGCTTGCTCGGCTTGAAATCACGTAGGGCTTTTACGGCATGTAATGAAGGCTTTTAGGTTAAGGAGGGTAATATCAGATTGGAATTGGTTCATCTTTCCTTTAGCACTTCATATTCTCTCGTTGGCTCATACTTTGCCGACTCTTTGAGTCATTTTCTTTTCCCTTAGGGGGATTAGAGAGACTTGACATCACTCTTTCTTTGTCATGCTATTCACACTCACCTTCTGCGTTTCTTTGTTCTTCCTTTCTTTTTCTTTGCCTTTTCCTCTTCTTAATTTCTTTTATCTTTTTGTGCCTTGAAACCAACTTTAAACTCCTCTTCTCTCCCCCAAACTTATGTTTTTTTCCATTTGAATCACATAAGTGCTAAACAAAAGTAGGGTGCCAAGAAAGAGTCACTATAAAACGGTTAAAGGCTTGTAATGTGGTTATTGAATAAAAGGGCTTTAGGCTCAAAAGGGTTTACTAAGGATGATATCATTGGTGGGCCATGGAAGGATTCGAAACGGTCCAAGGAGAGCCTGCAATCACTTCTCAAGCCAAGCTAACTTAGAATTTCGCCTAGAAACATATTCGGGGCAAGTTCTAGACCATTCGCACGGGTACTTGGACTTGTAAAAAAATACCTCACCTCTTATACAACTGTATTGTTAAAGAGAACATATTCGAGGGCCCATAACAATCGCATTCAAGATTGAAAATCTCTAATGGTTCAACTAAAACATCCGATGATTGCCAGTCAACACAAGATTCACAAGGTCACTAACTAGAGATATTTCTTTACAAAAACTTATTTTTAACCATAAGCACATAGTTAAGTGTGTTGGTACCAAGTGAAACATGGTCGACCCTTATTTATTCATTAACACTACTTGTTTTTACCTAAACATCAAAAACTGACCCAATCCCTTAAGAAGGTTGTCACGCCATCCATGTTGGGAAGAGCCACCCGGTTCACACAAGACCCACCTTTGGAAATAACTATGGCATTAAGAAAACCGAAGTCTTATTGTTCACTAAAACATAAGAAGAAGCCAACAAATCAAAAAGAAGCTAATAAAGTAATTAAGAAGCTATACTATTAAGAAAGCAAACCGAAGAAGCTATGAAATAAACTACTAAAAGTAAAGCAAATGAATATATACAAGAGGGATGATTATATACATAATGAGGGATAAGATAAAGATAAAATAAAAAGGAAAAAGAGTATTTAAGTTACTACAAGCCCAAAATGTGACCAAATGTCATAAACAGTCATTCAAATCATCAAAAATATCAAAAGAGACCAACCCCCAGAAAAAACAAGCATTGTCCTCAATGCTTAGAAAATCAAAACACAAGAGGGTAGAGAGTAAAGAAATATCCCTATGTGGTCTTGGGGTGACTGGTAGCATAACCACCCTCGGTATCCTCTAATTGTATATCATCATCTCTAGGCTGAGGAACCACAGGGTTGGTGAGCAGTTGAAACATCTCCTCAGTAGTAGAGGCAGTGAGATCTGGCTCGTCAGACTGCTAGTTGATGCCTCTGTTGATGGTGTCTCTGCTGATGGTGTTGCTGGATCAGCTGGTACTAATGAACCTGACTTCATCAGTAAGTCAAAGGGCAAGTCACCTGTTGCTGCTAACTTCTTCACCTCCTGTCTCAACTTCTTCATTGTCTTCTTCGAAGTCTGGGACTTTTTCATCTTCTTCACTTGCTTGACCAACTCCTGAATGGCACCCCTCTGAGCAACTAGAGTGTCCATGATAGCCTTCTGGTTGTCTAGGATCTTCTTCAATGTTTCCTCCACTGACGGAGGTACCTGTGACACTGGTGGAGTAGAGGACTGCGCTGCAACAGTACTGGATATGTCAGACAGCTTAGAAGTGGTTGTCTGCATCCAGTTGTTGAGGCTTACCAAAGTCTGGGAGACTCACAACGCAGTGAGAGGACAGGTGGAGGAGTATGGCACTGGAACTGAACTAGGTGGCCTGGAGGAAGGTGGTGGCATGGCGCTTGTCCCGGTGGAAGGTCTGGCTGTTGTGGAAGGCATGAGAGTTGTAGATGGCTTAGCGGCAGCTATGAACTTACCATTGTTGGCTCGTCAGACTGGCCAACTGTAGTAGTGTCCTTCCCTTTGAACTTTGGGTTGTCCGCACCCTGCAAGTGATACCAAGAAAAAGGCCTATTAGTTTTTACCTTTGTGTCATATGGCCTTGGCTCCACCTTTGAATCATTGAACTACTTTGTAAGGGTGTTCGGAAAGGGGTATGACTTTACATTCTTGTGGACTGCCAATGCAATTTTGGTTGACATGATGGCACCCACATTGATCGGGTACCCCACCATAATAGAAGCTAGTAGAACTGCTCAGGGAAGTGGGAGGAGGTTCTCATTCAAGCTCGGACCAATCCTGTTACACACAAAGGTTTTCCACCATTTAGCTTCGAAGTTGAGGGTGGCCCGGAGGCTAGGAACTCCAACTGTGATCCATGGTGGTGGTGGTCCTGGGGTAGCCAAAATCTGAGCTAGCCAAGGGCGAATTGCTTCACCTAAAGCTAACTTCTCCAAGTACGGGACCGCTTCCACTTGCTCAAAACCCACATAAGCATTCAAAGCAAAGGCATCAAAATGGACTTTCAAATTCCTCACTTTTGTTCCCGCCTTGATATGAGCTACATTTATGTAGAACTCCCTGACCAGGTGCTCATTTGCATCTAAAACACTGCGGGTGAACCACTTCTATCCCTGCCTCTCCCGAAATTGCCTAAGGACATTTGGAATGTGAATGTCCAAATCCTTTATCAAGAACTGTCTCTCAAGTGTAAGCGACCTCATTGGCCACAATTCTCGGAATCTGTTGAAAGTTGATAGGATGACAAATCTATCCTCCCTCATCTCCCTCTTCTTTGTCCTCTCAAGAACACCCACTTGAGTGTTTCCCCCTCTACCGTCATCCGGGACGTCATCATCATCTACATTAATAGGTTCCAGAGGAGTAGGTGAAAAGGAGGGCTCGAAACCCTGACTTTCTGCATCAGAATCAGCAAAAGAACTGTCTGTAGGCTCATTGCGAAATTGATAGTGCCAAGTGGGTTGTGGTGGATGGGACTGGGGTTTAGGCTGGACCTCCATAGAGAGACCCTCGGAGGCTTCCCTTGATGGTTCATAAGAGCTGGATTTTGAAGGCTTCGTGGCCCTCCCTCTACCGGTAGTCGGCTTCTTGGCAATGGGTGTTGATTGTACCCCTAGAGGGTGAGTACCTTTAACCTTGCCTCGAGTGGAGTCACCTCTCCCCTTTGATGTATCTCCTCGACCACGGGATTTAACCATTGTCTGCAATACAACTTACATATGTCAGTTGAATTCAAAGCAAGAAAAACAATTGAAGAATAGTTGTAGACAAGCAGTCATCACTGAGGCAGTGCGGACCGCACAATTCTGTGCGGCTGTAGACTGCTCAGTGCGGACCGCACAATTTTGAAGTACGGCCACACAATCTGGAGTGTGAATCGCATAAATGTGAGTATGACCGCCTGTCCTCATGTGCGAACCGCACAATTTTGACTGCGACCGCACAAGTCCAAACCTGCAATTACTAACTCTCTGAAGTTTAGAGTGCGGACCACACATATTTTTACGCTGCCGCACACTTTTTCTGTGGACCACAAAATTTTGAGTGTGGTCCGCACAGTTCAAACACATCCAATACCCTATTTTCCATTTATGCAGACCACACAAAAATGTGTAAGACCACACTATTTTAATAATGCCGGCACTGAAGTTAGGGTTCTTGCAAGATTTCCACAAATTAAACATGGTGCACAAATTAACAAGATTAGTAGTCTACCCAGTCCCTAATTAGCATGTATGAAACTACCCACATGATTTTGAAGAACAAATTAAGCACATTTGACATTTTTACGCCTAAAATTAACTAAACTAATCAAAGAAAACAAAAACAAAATTTGAGAAAAATGAACAAAAATCTACATGAATTGAACATAGTAGCAGTGAGTGATGCAGGTAAGAATCTAGCTTGATGAATTGAGTGTGATTTTTGAACAATTTTAGGATTGCACATTGTTTGCTAGGGCTTGGGAATTCAGAGAGCGTAAATTGTGAATAGTGGTGAAAATCCCTATTTATACCCTAGAAAAGTCGGTTCATATCTCACCTGAGTGCGTCCGCATAATTCTGAGTGCAGACCGCACTCCTTACCTGGTTAGAACAATGCTCTGCGGTCCGCACAAAAATGAGTGCGGCTGCATAACCTTGTGCGGTCTGCATACTTTTGTGTGCGACCGCATATTGGCCTTTTTTCTACAAAACCAACTTCAGAGAGTTGGTGATTTTTGGGTCCCTAGTTGTGCGGCCGCACAAGGAATTGTGCGGCCGCAGATCTTCTGTACGGTCCGTATAATTTTGGTGCAGTCCGCATAATTTCCACACTTAGCCAACTTTTCCAGATTGTTCCTACAAAACACACTCATTCCTGCAATTCACTTCAAAACCAGTTAGCTCAATACAAAACCTATCTAAAAAGAAGAAGAAAAAATTAAAAAAATGAAAAGAAACATGGGTTGCCTCCCAAGAAGCGCCTGATTTAACGTCGGGGCACGACGCAAGTTACCATCAATCACTTGAAATGAAGCAACGCCACAACGTGGCCATCATCAACCTTGCCAAGATAATGTTTCACCCAGTGACCATTGACTCTAAACACTTCATCATTTTTGTTCTTCAAGTCTAGTGCACCAAAGGATGTTACATGCACAACTTCAAGTGGGCCACTCCACTTGGATTTCAACTTTTCCGGAAACATCCGCAACCGAGAATTGAATAATAGCACAAGATCGCCTTCTTTGCATTCTTTATTCCGTATATACTTGTCATGGAGGTACTTCATTTTGTCCTTATACAAGGACGAAATTGAATATTCATGGAACTGGAACTCATCAAGCTCATTCAATTGTGCCACCCTTAAGTTGGCGGCAACATCCCACTCAAGATTAAGCTTCTTCAATGCCCACATGGCCTTGTGCTCAAGTTCCACTGGTAGGTGACAAGCTTTCCCGAACACTAATCGATATGGAGACAAACTAATTAGTGTATTGTAAGTTGTCCTATAAGCCCAAAGAGCATCATCAAGTTTCTTCAACCAATCCGTCCGGTTGGCATTCACGGTCTTTGACAAAATGCTCTTGATCTCCCTGTTGGAGACTTCAACCTGTCCACTTGCTTGAGGAAGATAGGGAGTCGACACTTTGTGAGTGAAACCATACTTCGAGAGTAAATATCAAAAGCTTTGTTGCAAAAGTGCGATCCCCCATCACTAATAATGTCCCTTGGTGTACCAAACCTTGTGAAGATGTTCTTTTCAAAAATTCTACCACACTCCGAGCTTCATTGTTGGGCAAAGCAACGGCTTCAACCCACTTTGACACGTAATCCACATCTACCAATATATAGGTGCTCCCACACGAGCTCACGAATGGACCCATGAAATTAATGCCCCACACATCAAAAATGTCAATCTCCAATATGGTGGTGAGGGGCATATCATTTTTCTTGAAAATCCCACCGGCCCTTTGACATTCATCACAATGCTTGACGAGATCGCTAGCGTCCTTGTAAATAGTAGGCCAATAGAATCCACAACTTAACACCTTTGTACCTGTCCTTGCTCCACTATGGTGACCACCATATGGCAAAGAGTGGCAAGCATCAAGAATTACTATTTGTTCTTCTTCCGGTACACATCATCGGATCACACCATCGGTATAAATCTGGAAGAGATAGGGCTCAGCCCAATAATAGTCAAGGAAATACCGTTTGAGCTTCTCACTTTGGTTTGAAGAGAACTCATTCGGTACAATTCCACTCACAATATAATTGGCTAAGTCGGCGAACCATGGCATCCTAGTCATAGAAATGGATATGAGTTGCTCGTCGGGAAATGAATCATTTATCTCAAGGCCATCATGTGTCCTCCCCTCCTCCTCCAACTGAGAAAAGTGGTCAGCCACTTGGTTTTCACTCCCCTTGCGGTCTTGAATATCTATATCAAACTCTTGTAAAAGAAGTACCCGCCGCATCAATCTTTCCTTTGAATCTTTCTTGCTCATCAAATATCAAAGCGTCGCATGGTCGATGTGAACAATCACCTTTGTACCCATCAAGTACGGGCGGAAATTCTCCATAGCAAGGAGCTCTTTTTCGATAACCGTGTAGTTGAATTGGGCCTCATTCATTGTCTTACTAGTATAGTAGACCAGATGGAAGATCTTGTTGATATGTTGCCCCAATACCGCTCCAACCGCCACATTGCTTGCATCACACATGAGCTCAAAAGGTAAGCTCCAATTTGGTGCGGTGATAATAGGAGTAGTAGTCAACTTATACTTGAGCAATTTGAATGCCTTCATACAATCTTCATTGAAATGGAATTTGCCATCGTTCTCCAAAAGTTTGCACAACGGGTTTACCACCTTAGAAAAATCCTTGATGAATCGGTGATAGAGCCCCGCATGACCCAAAAAGCTCCTCACTCCCTTAACAGATGTAGGGGAGGGAGTTTGGAGGTCACTTTAACTTTGGCTTTATCAACCTCAATACCATGCTTTGAAATCTTGTGATCAAGGATAATGCCTTCCTCGACCATGAAGTGACATTTCTCCCAATTCAAAACCAAGTTAGTTTCCTCACATCTTGCCAATACCTTTTCCAAGTTGTCCAAGCACTCTTCAAAATAATTCCCCACCACGAAAAAATCATCCATGAAAACATCAAGAAAATCCTCCACCATATCGGTGAAGATAGCCATCATACACCGTTGAAAATTCATATGTGCATTGCATAACCCAAATGGCATCCGTGAGAATGCGAAAGTACCATAGGGACAAGTGAAAGTGGTCTTCTCTTGGTCCTCATGAGCAATAAGAATCTGATTGTAGCTGGAGTATCCATCAAGGAAGCAATAAAAAGCACATCCGGCCAACCTATCAAACATTTGATCAAGAAATGGAAGCGGAAAATGATATTTCCACGGAGGGTTTGGAATCCTCCTCCAAAATGATCTTGTGCATGCAAAAGACGGGGCTTATACCCCGAATATCTACCAATATCCAACCTATAGCTTTCTTCCTCTTTTGGAGCACTGCCAAAGTAGAATCCACCTGCACGTTAGTCAATCAAGAAGAAAGAATAACAGGTAAAGTGGAACAAGGGCCAAGAAACTCATACCTGAGATGTGAAGGCAAAGGCTTTAACTCCAAAGTGGGAGGCTCTTCGATTGAGGGAGGAGTCTTCCAGTTCTCAATATCTAAGGACAATTTTCGGGGTTCATAAGTATATGACCCCATTCCTTGTAAAGCATTGACACTTTCCACCAAAGCCTTCCTTCTCATCATCATCATGATTGAGCAACACAGCTTCCAAGGTATCCTCAACATTCATCACATCACTAGCATTATCAACAATTACTTCGGTCACTAAATCCACGAACGAACAAACTTCGTTGCTATTTGGTTGCCTCATCAATTTGCACACATGGAAAATCACTTTTTAATCACCCACCCAGAAGGTGAGCTCACTGACTTCCACATCAACTAGAGCCTTCCCCGTAGTAAAGAAAGGTCTATCCAAGATAATATGCACCTCATAGTCAACCTCACAATCAAGGATCACAAAGTACGCTGGAAGGATGAACTTGTCAACCCGAACTAACACATCATCAATAATCCCCAATGGCCTCTTCATAGTCCAATCCGCCATTTGCAGCCTCACATATGTGGGTCTTAGTTGCCCAATTCTCAAAGTTTTGAACACAGAGTAGGGCATCAAGTTGATACTTGCCCCCAAATCACATAAAGCCTTAGCAAAGTCGGCGCTCCCAATAGTGCAAGGGATTGTTAAAGCGCCGGGATCTTCTAATTTCGGAGCTATTGAGTGCACAATAGCACTCACTTGATGTGTCATTTGATCATTTCACAATTAATTGATCTCTTCTTCATTACCAAATCCTTCATGAACTTTGCATATACCGGCATTTGTTCTAGGGCTTCAACTAACGACACATTAATGGAAAAATTCTTCATCATATCAATAAGCTTCTTGAACTGGTTCTAACTATTTTGCTTTGTGAGTGTTCGAAGGTATGGAGCAGAAGGCCTTGGCATTGGTTCTTTGTCCTTTTGCACTACTGGATTCGGTATGTCAATCACGTGCTCCCTAGAAGGGTTTTTTTCTTCTTGTGTCTCCTCCACACTTTCGTAAATGTCAATTCTCGCCTCTTCATTAGCTTGAACCTCATTGCTTGGCATGTCATCTTCTTGAACCAACACATCATCATCCATAACTGTTCCTTGGTTTGAGGCACTTTCCTCCATACCTTTTCCACTCCGTGTGGTTACAGCCATTGCATGTCCCGTATTGTTTCCACCCTTCGGGTTCACCACCGTATCACTAGGTAGTGCCCCGTTAGGACGAGTGTTTAAATCTTGAGATATTTGGCCAAGTTGAACCTCCAAATTGCAGATAGAAGTGTTGTGGGAGGATAATGGAGCATTGGAGTCGACATTTTTCTCCATCATTTGCTTGAACATATTTTCAATCGGTCCCATTTCATTATTGGAAGAACTAGAACCTTGTGACGGGTATGGAGGCAGGTTGCTTGGTTGTTGATACATTGGGAGCCTTTGAAAGCCCGACCCCCGATTCCCTTGATTATTATTGTTCCAACCCCCCTGGTTATTGTTTCCTTCTCAATTGCTTTGATTGTTGACACCCCAATAGCCTTGGTGATTGCTTCCCCAATTGCCTTGGTTACCTTTATTACTCCAATTGCCTTGATCATTCTTATTTCCCCAATTACCTTGATTGTTGTTACCACCACTCCAATTTCCTTGGTGGCTTTGGTTGTTACAATTTCCTTGATTCCCTTGTGATCTCCATTGTTGTTGATTTTGTCCTTGAGCATTATTTCTTTGACCTTGATAATTGTTGACATATTGTACCTCTTCTTCTTGATCATTATACGAATCACCTTGGTCATACCCACTATCATCTTGCTCAAATTATTCCGGATGTTTTTGTAATTGTTGACCTCTTTGCGTCTCTTGTTCATCATCATATTCACACCTTCCATAGCATTCACTTATTTCGGTCCTTAAAATTGTTGAAGCTGAGCTTTGGCCAATTGGTTCATTGTGATTGTCAACTTGGCAATAGTTTGCCCATGATCGTGTAGCTCCTTGTGTAGGTGAATGACATTTGGGTCGCCTTGAGGAACATTGGCCCTACTTTGCCATGCCGACGAAGTATCCGCCATCTCATCCAAAATTTCACAAGCTTCGGCATAAGTCGTGTTCATGAAGTTCCCGCCGGCGAGTTAATTTACCACACATTGATTTGTTGTGTTGATCCCCCTGTAGAAGGTTTGTTGGATCATGGCCTTGGTCATATCATTATTCGATTATTCTTTAACCATGGCACAATATCTTTCCCAAATCTCGTGAAATCTCTCATTGGGCTCTTCCTTGAATGCTAAAATTTCATCCCATAGTGCAGTCATGTGCCCCGGAGAGAAGAATTTGGCAATGAACTTTTCGGCTAACTCATCCCAAGTATGGATAGAACGATTGGGTAATCTCTCTAACCAGTTCAATGCCTTTCCCCGTAGAGAAAAGGAAAATAACCTCAAATGCAGTGCATCCTCGGAAACATTTATTTTCTTGCTCCCCCAACAAGTATCGACGAACCCCTTGAGATGCTTGTAAGCATTTTGGCTTGGAGCTCCGCTGAAGAAACCCCGTTGCTTAAGTAGTGTAAGCATCATATTGGTGATTTAGAAGTTGCCCGCCCTAATACGGCGTGGGACTATAGCACTAGCATAACCCTTGTTCGACAACACCTAGTGCGCTACCGGTCTTGGTGGAGGTGGGGGAGGGACGGGGATATTATCGTGAGGCGGTCGGCCACATCTGTTTACTTGAGGTTCGGGATGAATCTCATCTCCTTAATCATCGTCCACTTTCTTCCCCAATGGAAAATTCTCGATGGGCTCATTGTTGAGAGTCATTTTCGTACCTATAAGCAATTCAAAAACAAAATTAGTGACTCGGAAGGAAAAAAATGCAAAGCACACAAAAACCTAGATATATATCTAAATCTGTTTAACTCCCCGACAACGACGCCAAAAATTGGTCTCGCCCAAAATCACACCACAAATAGGTAGTGAGGTGGTCGATGCAATAATAAAACCCAACGTAGGTCGGGATCGAATCCACAGGGAGTTAGAATTGGGATTAGGTATATATTTAGTTTAATTGTATGATATGTCCTAAATTACTCTTCCACATTCTTGTTTTTTGTTTCTACTTCTACTTTGAGCTATTAGTTGCAATTATAAAACTAGGAGACAATATTTTTGGTTTTGGTTGTTTTTCAATTGATAAAAGGATCTAGGGTTGCAACTTCCTCCTAGTTGGTTACCTAACGTATTTAAAGATTTAGGGCATATTTGGTTGATCGGGATACATTATAGCAATCACACTCAATTACTCACTCTACACCTCTCGGTATTTTGAGTGACTTTGCCCGATTTGGCTTTCTCAAGTCCAAATGGGTATTTTGCAAAGCAAGTGATAAATACTCTAGTCAGATCTTACTATCTCTAGGTTCAACCCTTTAATTGAGGCTATCAATTTCTTGAGTTCACCCCAATTCCTAGTTAGCCAAGTTTTCCTAGACTTAGTCTCTCTTTCTCAAGTAGAGACTAGGTCAAATAGGCATGAATCAATATTTGCAACCATTAATTCTAGAATTTAAGCAAGAACAAGGCCAAATAACACATACCCAATCTTAAACAAGCCCTAAATCAACAACCCATTAAGTACCCATACTAGGGTTGCATCACAACCCTAGCTAAGGGTTTAGCTACTCATAGAAAATGAAGAAATAAAAGAAGAAATTAAGATAGAATGCATAATAACTAATTATAGAAAGAAAATCTAATGTTTAGAAGCTAATCTAGTACAAAATTACTCAAAACAATAAAGAAAATAGCTCAGGTGCTCTACACAGATCCAACTTAACCTAAAAATGACAAAAAGTTCTATTTATACTAAGTTGAAAATATCTGACAAAAATGCCCCCTGCGGAGGTTTTGCGGCCGCATAATTCTGATTACGGTCCGCACTCTGAGTTTGACTGGTCAACTGGGCCTTCTGCAGTCGCATAAAAGTGGGATGTGGTCGAACTTCATCTATTTGTACGGACCGCACATTTCTGAGTGCCGCCGCACACTTGAGATTGGGTTGGAACTGGACCTTCTTCTGCAGACCGCATATTTGTGAGCGTGGCCGCACTTTGGCTTCTGCGGCCGCACAATAATCATGCGGTCCGCACAACTTCAATCGAGGCTCTCTGATTCTGGACGTTTGTGGGTCGCATAATAGTGAGTGTGACCGCACAATAATGGTGCGGTCCGCATATCTTAAGTTGCCCAAAATTCTAAATCTCTGAATCTCTCTTCTGTGGACACACCAAAATTATGTGGTCAGCATACTCTGAAGCTAATCTGGCAGGGCTTCTTCATTGTTTGCGGTCGCACACAGTATTGTGCGGTCGCACACAGTATTGTGCGGTCCGCACTATAAGCATTTTTTGCCTTGTTTTGGTCCTTCTCCAATTTTGCCTCCTTTTTGAGTTGATTTTCAATTCTTTGGTTCGTTTCCCAATACTCCTGCAAGAAAGCTCATTTCATTAGTTCTCGGGAATACCTTTAAGCATTTTTTAGCTAAAACGTAAGTAAAAGAGAGCAAATAAGCAGTCAAAATCCCTACTTATCAGTACATAGTCTCGAGTTTGTTTTTCCCTGGTGATTGACACCTTGGTGCATTTGAACACGGGCCCTTGTGGAATATCGACCCCACCAACGATCATATAAATCACGTGTTGTGGTTCTTCCTGTTTGTTTCCCTGTCTCTGAAGTGATTTTTAGCTCGATCGCTCAAGAATTCTAGAAGGTGACCCTCGTTGAATAGACGGGCCACCTCCTCCCTTAGTTGTCTGTAGTCTTTTATTCTATGACCATGGGTACCATGGTATTTTCATATTTGATTAGGGTTCTTTGAGATGGATTGGTTTGTAGGGGCCTGGTCTATCTAGTATCCTTGATCTGTCTAATGGCTGATAAAATACCCGATGCATCGATGCTGAAGTTGTATTCTGATAGTCGTGGTGCTTCTGTGGGCTCGACATGTTTATCGAAGCCACTTTTACTCATGAGCCCTCGGGAGCTCTGTCCTCAATCATTTCAAACGGGATTACGTCCTGGGCCGCTGTTTCTATGATTTGCGTTGTATGGTTGATAACGATCTCTGTTCGATCGGGGTTCTCTGTCTATGTACCTTTGAATTCTGTCGACGGGCCTGCTTGGGTAGACGGAATCGGAAGGGGTCTCCAATTGATCATCTTCGACCCTGATCTTTGACTAGTACCGATTATGCACATCGCCCAAGGTCACTGCTGGATTTTCAATTAAATTATGTTTTAACTGTCGTGATGCTACCGAGCTTTGTTCGTTCAAACCTTGAGTAAAGTCTTGAACAACCCAATCATCCGTGACCAGGGGTAGGTCCATGCGTTCCATATGGAACCGAGAAATGAATTTCCTTAACATTTCGTTGTCTTTTTGTTTCACCTTGAAGAGGTCTGACTTCCGCGTGTGCCTTTACGAAGGAATATGCAAGCATGGCGAAGGAATCAATGGAATTAGGCGGAAAATTATGGTACCATATCATCGCCCCTTTTGATAAAGTTTCTCCAAACTTCTTCCGTAGAACAGATTCAATCTCATCATCTTCTAAGTGATTCCCCTTTTTTGTCATTAGCCTCGATTCTTTTCCCCTGATTTGATTAGTTTAGTGAGCTTCTCAAGCATTTTCCCCATGAAATCTGAGGTTGTTGTCACCATGTGTGGGTGCTACTTGTGAGTTTGAAAAGTGTATCCTGAAATCAAAAATACTTACGAGAACAAGTGTAAAGCGGTGAGAAGTGTGTGTTATCGGAATCAGTATTAAGCAATCACTATTATCCTTAGCCCTACGGTGGGCGCCAAACTGTTTACCCTTAATATCGGATAATAATTAAACTTATAATGTGATTTTAAGGACACGTGATTTCACCTAATACCGATTGACAAATATGAAGACTAATAATGGATATTAATAATAAAGTAAGGCAAGCCAATATTTAAATGCAATTCAGCCCTCGAGTTAGAGTGCCCTTGAACTGACTGATACTAAAGTAATGAAGCAAAAATAAACTGATGAACAAGAGTGTATTAGCGAGAGAGTGTTATATTACTTCGATATGTGTGAATAATGTGTGTTACAAATTATTAGAACCCCCTTTATATAGTAGAAGAATTCTACATATGGTACATCTCTAATTACAGAAGAAAATCTCATGATTAGCTAAACAACCGCTCTTGATTCGATCCATTCTGAGATTTCAGCCATGATCTTCGACCAGTCTCAGATATCTCGCCTTTCTATTATTATACTATCTATGGTCTTGCTCGATGTCTGTCTCATTTGGTTTCGATCACTATTGGTCTCAATCTCGACAGGTACCTTGAATCCTGAAGTCGGTATCTCATCTTCATGCCTCGATCTGATCTGTTACGGGGTCAATGTTTGATCCATCACACTGATCTCGGTTAATCAGTGAAATCAGACGGGCCCGATTTTAACCGTATACAATATGTAATAATAAGAATTGTTTCCAACATATTAGAAAAATATAAATTACTTTGCAAAAGTTGAATTCAGCAGTTACTTTTGATTAATCTCTTCATTTTGGAGTTATGTCGAAGCACATAACTGTACATTAGGATATGTCATTTTATGAAAAAAAAGAGTCTAAGATTGTAATGAAATTATTTACATGTGATATGGACTCTAAAAGGATTGTGTTAATATTATCCTAGAAGGAGTAATATGAAGTTTATGGTACAATCAGAATTAAATTTATTCTTTCAACTGCAATTTCCACATATGTATTGTTTTCTTGTTTGTCTATAATTAATATTCATTTTAATTGAGACCTTTTAAAAATAAGTTCGCTTTTATTCAAACAAAAAAAATTAATGTTTATGTTTTCTGAAAATATTTTTATAATTATATTGTATCATTCAAATTTAGATAAGCTAAAATCTTAATTGTTCTTAAAGTCTTGGATATTAGGGATTCCAACTGAGTTCAGAAAGAGAAAAATTTGCTAAGGAAAAATTTATTTAATTTTAGGATTTCAAATATTAAGAGAATAGTTAAAAGATAATTTGGTTTAATCTGAATCCACTTTTAAAGAATAAAAAGTTCTGATAAAATTGCATGGTTATAATAGAACAAACAACTTAGGTTTACCTTTTAAGTATATATTTTGTCGAATTCTAATATCTTCCATGCTAATGTTATTGAATTCTATTATCTTTCATGTTAATCTTAGTATATTTTTTTTAAAAGTTTAAATGACATTGACATAGAGAAACTAATATCTTCCATGCTAATTCCATTGAAAAGGCATTGCATATTTCTAGTTGCAAAAGTAATATGCATCATCACTTAATTAAAAAGAAATAAAGCAACGAACAAACATAATTTTCCGAAATTTCGAAAAGAAAGAAAGTAAGAAGTCAAAACCTTGATACCGACAAATTTACCTTTTAAGTATATATTCTGTTGAATTCTAATATCTTCCATGCTAATCCCATTTAATTCTAAATTTTTTTAAAGTCTAAATCGCATATAACTAATACCTTCCATGCTAATTCCATTAAAAAGGGGTTGCATATTTCCTATTACAAAAATAAGCGTCATCACTTAATTTAGAAGATATAGAGCAATGAACAAACATAATTTCTCCAAATTTCAAAAAGGAAAAAAGTAAGAAGTCAAACCTTGATATTCACAGACAATCAATTACTTTTTCTTTTGCCATCAAGTGTAAGATTTTATCTGTTTTTCTGATGATGATAGGTTATAATTATGTATTTTAGTCGCTTATTACACTCTAATTTACTGTAGTTCAATTGAGTTTGAGCTTTAATCGCTAGTGTTTTGCACTAATTGTGTATTTTATGTCTTGTTGGAGTGATTCCGAACTATATAGATGTTATGAAATTAATTCAAGTGATTTGAAACTTTGAAGTCTGAGTAAAAGCCCAAGAGTTAAGTCGGGACCGTGTTTAGGGGTCAAATTTGATAGTTAAGAACAAACGAAGACTCGAGTAGGCATATTACGCACTGTCTAGTAAAATAAACATAACTTTTTTTTCCAAACTTTATTTAGGCTATACAATATATGGTTGGAAAGCTAACTCAAAGTGCTACAACTTTCATGTTTTACGTTTTTCCAAATTCTAAAAGGAACAGGGTGAAAAACACAGTCAAAACCGCGACCGTGGAACTGGACGCGGACTGAGGCAATGCAATGGGAAAATACCGCGCCCAGACCGCGACCGCGATCGTCCAGACCTGAAAAATTATCCTTTTTCGCGTAGGAGAAGGTATAATTATTTGGGTCCGACCCTACTTGATATATATACATGGAAAAAGGGTATTTTGAGGGGCTGGACAGATTTGAGACACAGATTCGACCTAAGGAGGCAGAGATACAATAGGAGCAAGACGGGGAATTCTTCTACGAGTTTTTCCTTCCTCTTCCTATTTTTCATTATTGGTTATGAATTTTAATATTGTATTTATACATACTATTGTAAATAGCTAATTTTTTATCTAGGGTTTTGATGGAACCTTTTGTAGGATAAATTCTTGTTATGTTCTTATATAATTAAGGTGTTGGATTTCTCTACTTGTTCAACTACGTTTATATTGTGGTTAGTTGAAGAGCTCTCAATCGACCGTGCCTATTTAGTACGTATTACTCGGGAGAAAGTGCATATTTAGGTAGTTGTTGAACAACATCACTCCCGACGTATATGATGGATCAATAAAGAAGGGTTTAAAGGTGGGATTAGGGATAACGAAACCTTGGGTGCGATCTAAGTGAGCAGTACTTAATTCCAGCTAGCGTAATTCGGGATAATATGTCTAGTAAATTGTGGTAGTTACTCTGGAGAGAATTACAACACGCAGAGTGCTCATGATCGGTAGAGAATACTTAGGCAAAATTATAGAAGACGTAGAGGGAAGGATTCCGACAATTGAAAAAATCACAACTCTAGACCTCCTTAATCTTTTCTCCAACCCGTAGTATCTTTAGTGTTAATTTACTATTTTAATTTGTTAGTTAGTTAGTTAAACACAAGAATCTTAATATCTATAAGTTAGGAATTGTTCAAGCTTGTATTCTTGGTGATAGTTGTATTGGTAAAAAATAGACATACACGTGTAATATCTTGAATGATAAAGAAGTATACGTGGAATAATGGAAGGGCGATAGCTGGATAAAATCTTGGAAAGAGGTACAGAGCAAAGAGGTAAGGGTTAAACACCCACGAGATAACTATAAGCGGAAGCTCCAGTCTAATCGAGAAGTTGAAGAGACATGGTCAGAATGAACCAGGGCAGAATAAAGTGTAGATTCATAGATCTTCAATCAATGAGCTAAACGTTACAGAATCTTCACGGAACAGTTATGATTACCTATTGTAACTTTACATTAATGATATAAATATTCACTAATGCTCAATCATTAAGAAGAGTAGACGTTATATTAAGAATTTCCCTATAAAAGGGAGTAAAATCTCACTTGTATGGACACGTTCGAACCACTACCGAATATACTTTCTTTTATGCTATCTTATTGCTTTCTTATTTACAAGTCTAAATCATATTATTGGCTAATCTAATTGGTTATCAGAAGCCCGAGTACTTCTTAAAATAGCTTTGACTAAGAATCCAATTCTTTGGTTAAACAAATTGGTTTCGTTCCTGCCATAAATATGTATTCACTTACCAAATATTCAATTGATAAATAAATGGTAAGTGGGGGGACTATATGTATTGGTAAAAAATAGACATTACACGTGTAATATCTTGGATGACAAAGCAGGATACATGGAACAATGGAAGGGCGACAGCTGGATGAAAGCTTGGAAAGAGGTATGGAGCAAAGAGGTACGGGGTAAACACCCACGAGATAATTAGAAGCGAAAACTCCAGTCTAATCGAGAAGTTGAAGAGACACAGTCAGAATGAACTAGGGCAGAATAAAGGGCAAACTCATAGATCTTCAATCAATGAGCTAAACGTTATAGAATCTTCACGCAACAGTTACGATTACCTATTGTAATATTACATTAATGATATAAATATTCATTAATGCTCAATCATTAAGAAGAGTAGATGTTATATTAAGAAATTTCCTATAAAAAGGAGTAAAATCTCACTTGTATGGACACGTTCGAACCACTATCGAAATATACTTACTTTTATGCTATCTTATTGCTTTCTTATTTACAATTCTAAATCATATTATTAGCTAATCCCTTTGGTTATCAGAAGCCCGAGTACTTCTTAAAATAGCTTTGACTAAGAATCCAATTCTTTGGTTAAACAAAGCTCTTCTAATATCAAAGGAGCCGGGTTGGGAATTATTTTAATACCACCTTCAGGTGAAAATATAAGGCAAGCTATTAAATGTTATCTCATTACTAACAATGAAGCAGAGTACGAAGTTGTCATTGCAGGACTCGAATTAGCACGAGCACTCTCAATTGAGCAGATCATGATCAAAAGTGACTCACAACTAGTGGTGAACCAGATGCAGGGGACTTATACTGCTAGAGAGACTCGAATGCAACAGTATCTGGAAAAGGCACAAGTCCTGGTGAAGCAATTCCAGTCATGGAAGATAATGCAAGTACCTAGAGAGGAAAACACAGAAACGTGTGCGTTAGCTAATCTTGCAGCAGTTACCGATGTAACGAATAAAGAAAATGCTATTGTGATATACTTATTTCATTCAGCAATTGACCAGGACAAGAATGAGGTAACATTTAATAATCTAACCTGGGATTGGAGAAATGAAATTGTAATTTTTTTTTGCAGAATGGTACTGTGCCTGAAGATAAGAAAGAAGCTCAAGCACTTCGCCAAAAATCTGCTCGGTACTACCTAGTTCGTGACATTCTGTATCGCAAAATGTTTGGAGGTCCCCTAGCAAGGTGCCTTGGACCAAACCAAACTGAGTACGTGATGAAAGAAGTACACGAAGGACATTGTGGGAACCACGCAGGTGCAAGATCCTTAGTCAAAACCCTAATCAGAGTAGGGTACTATTGGCATAAGATGGAAGAAGACGCTGAAAATTTCGTAGCTAAATGCGATAAATGTCAGCGATATGCGAACAATATGTATCGGCCCGCAGAATTACTACACCCGGTTGTATCACCTTGGCCATTTATGAAATGGGGAATAGATATAGTAGGACCTCCACCCCCAGCCAGAGGAAATGTACGATTTTTACTTGTATTAACAGATTATTTCTCAAAATGGGTGGAGGCAGATGCTTTTAAACAGGTGCAAGAAAAAGAAATGAAAAGTTTCATATGGCGAAACATCATATGTCATTTTGGTGTACCAAAGGAAATTGTATGTGATAATGGCGCACAATTCATAGGCTCTCAAATCACAGAATTCTTCCAAAGCTGGAAAATCAAATGAATCACTTATTCACCATATTATCCTGTGGCTAATGGGCAAGTTGAGTCAAAAAATAAAATCATTGTTAATAATATGAAGAAACGATTGGAAAAAGCCAAGGGAAATTGGCCTGAAGAACTACCGGTAGTATTATGGGCTTATAGAACTATTGCAAAGACAGCCCCGGGAGAAACCCCATTCGTGCTTGTTTACGGCTCAGAAGCTCTAATACCAATGGAAATTGGTGAACCGACCATGAGATTCACAACATCAACAGAAGAAAGAAACAATGACGAGTTGAGGAAAAATCTAGATTTAATCGAGCAAAGGAGAGAAGCTGCTTTAATACGCATGGCAGCTCAAAAGCAAATCGTAGAGTGATATTACAACAGAAAAGCTCACCTCAAGTATTTCAAAATTGGAGACGTTGTCCTTAAGAAAGTTTTTCAATCGACAAAGGAGGCTGGAGCAGGAAAAGTAAATCCAAATTGGGAAGGACCTTATAAAGTGCGTGGTATTGCTGGAAAATGTGCTTATGAGCTGGAAACCATGGATGGCAGAATTTAACAACAAGTTGGAATGTTGTTCACTTGAAGAAATATTACTTCAAAGGAAAAGGAATACCCACGGTCAGGTATCATTACGTTCAATTTTATTTAGAACAGTAAAAATTATACTAATCATTTTAGATGATAGGAAAAAAGCTAACCCATAACCAGATGATGCTATTAGACCTGAATAGACACGAGGAAAAAACTAAATTCCCGGTCTAGGGTTACAACTTTCTAATGGACGTTTCAAAGGGTTAAGCAGTCATCATCTAAACTATATACGTTCGAGTCCCGTATATTTTTCCTTTTCAGGAGAAGGACAACAAGAAAGTAATAGTCAAGTGCTCGAGATTTCATTCTTCAAAGCTCAAACACTTGGGGGACTATACAGTATGGAAGAGGCAAAGAAGACTATCAAAAGAGTCAAATTTCAAGCCTGAAGATCCATTTTTCCCAACAAAATCAAAAGTTACGAGCAGAATCAAAGAGCCAAAGACAAAAACCCAAAGCCTGATTAAGAAACCTACAAAGAACATACTCGTGAATATAAATGAATGTTTAGGTTAAAGGCAGAATTTAGTTATGGGAAGAAATTCATACCCCTGTGTTTATTCAAAACCTGTTGTAAATGAAAATAGTTACGAAAGAGTCATAGACAATGCTCAAACACATGTGTAAAATGTTACGAAAGTTCGAATAATATAAAAACTTTCTGCAAAACATTATTCAGAAAAAAACATGTGAATTCCTATCTCTCTTTTGTATGTTAACACCATTATGAAGTTGAGACGTCTTCTTCATTAAGTGTCGTTCATAAAAGGGCCCTCTTTTATGAATCGTGCTTGTTTAAAAAAAACACGAGGTATTAAAGAATTTTGAATGCAAAGTTAAAAAGTGTGAAACAAAAACCCGAATGTAAAGCATGCAAACACTTAAGAGTAAAACGAAAACTCGAAACAACACAAGTCATGCTGAGAAATATTAATATTATATGACGGTAGAAACTAAGTATTAACTTAGTCCAAACCGAATTTGTTTATACAAAATTGACCCTAAGTTGTCATTGGGAACTTACTAAACCAAACTTCCCCCCCAAATGGGACCGGGGATAACCACCAATTGTTCCAAAAAAAAAAAAGGGGGGTTGATAAACTTTCACTAGGCACTGGGAGGATTATCTTCATTAGCAGGAGGAGCAGCTTGAGATGGCGAGGCTTGGGAAACAGCTTCATCAAGCACAATCTCATCACCCATTGGAACTTCAAATTCAGGTGATGAAAATTTTTGACTTTGCTGAAACTTTTCAATCGTCTCCTTAGTCTTGGAAATTTCAGCTTCTAAGTCAAAATTTTCTTGGCCCATTTCCGTCAATGTGTCAAGTCGGGCATTCAAATAAGCCCAACTCACATCAACAGTTTCCTTATCCTTAATAGCCTCGTAATATTTCTCCCATAGTTTAATATCGACTCTCAGCTCATCTCTTTCAACCACGATAGCATCATAAGGAGCCTGCAAAGGGGAAAGAGATCTTTCCAGAAACTGGGTCTTGTTTGAAGATTCACGAAGGTCCTCTTGGGTCTGAGTAAGTGGTTGCACAAGTTTTCCAGCATAAGCCTCCTTTTGGTCCAACAAATCCTTCAAGCTTCTTATCTCTTTAGTATCATGGGAAAGATGCTCCGCAAAAGAAGACTCCGGGATATTTTTATCCTTGCCTGCTTGACTTGATGAAGCCTTCTCGATGGCCAATTTCGCTGCAATTACTCTAACTTGCTGATCTAAGGTGCACATTTCCTCTTCTACTGCTTCCATATCAAGTTGAAGGCTCTCAAATTGTTCCTTCCAGTTATCAGCCTCGGTATGGTGGTCATTCATTAACTGCTCCGTATGTACGATTCTTTTCATCAACTCTGTACCAATGAGATTGATCTACACAAGAAAAAGGAAAATTAGATACGACAAAGGCTAGTGTTAAGAAGAAATAACATGAAGGTTACCTTCAAAGATGAGTGTACAATCTCATTCATCCACGTTAAGAAGTTACGACTTTCCAATTTTGACTTTTCAACCGGGCCAATCAAAGGCTTCAACCACACATCCGCCTAGCCTAATTTCTTTAAGAGGCTACCTTCCGCAGGAACCTCGATCATAATTCACTTCATATCCCCATTGCTAGAAGACCCTACCTCAATAATATAAGTCACGGTAGTAGGGGTAGATGAAAGAGCCACATGTGGCACAGACGGGGAAGCAGAAACAACAACAGGCACGGCGGACTGAAGTTCCACTAGAGCAGAAGGAGGAAAGATGGCAAGAGGCGTCTCCTCTGAAATTGAGCCAAAACTTTGATGGAACAATTGCTCAAATGACTCAGTGGATGCAGAAGGAGTTTTCTCCTCAAAGTATGCAGGGGTAGAATGATTGGGCTCAGGCACGAAAGATGGACCAGTAAGGGGAGCAGATTCGTCATTAGACATGACTCTTCTTCTTGCTCGTGGCCTACGAACCAACGAGCCTTCCTCCTGCTCCTCCTCATCTTCTAAAGTTTGAGTCCTATCCACTTTACTTTTTGAATTTAAGATAATTTCTTGAGCCTTGGCCAAAGAGAGCTTCGGAGCAGTTATAGTAGCAATAGTGACACCACGAGCGGGAAACCCTAACAAACAAAAGGGATTAGAGAAGTTCGAAAAACAGAGAAAAGGGAAACGTAAAGAAAAAAACCTACCATGGATTTTTACTTTCCAACCAAACCTTGCAGAAAGGTATTTCCAAGAACATTCTTCCATTGGAGCGATCAACAGCAATTTTTCTACCCAACCACGGAAATTGAAAATCTCCTCGGCGGTTCCCATGGTTGCTGAAAAAAGACAAAAATAGTCATGGTACTGAACATCTATCAAGAATAAGGAAATAAGTGAGTAAACAAAAACTTACGTGCAAAGTTCCACTTCTCAGAGAAGGGTAAATTTTATTCACCTACTAATCCACCTGTAGGGGTAGCAACAAACCTGGCATACCAACCTCTATCTTTATCGTCATCAGGATTGACTAAAACTCTCTTACTCCTAGCCACAAGAGTAAAGATTCCTTGGCGGAATAACTTGGGAGAGTAGAGGTGAATAAGATGATAAAAGATAAAAGGAAGTGAAGCTAAGTTAGCCAAATATCTTAGGCATGCTACTGCTCTCCAAACGATAGGACCAATTTGTCCCAAACACACGTTAAAAATTTGACAAAACTCTATAATGACAGGGTCGGTGGAAGGCCAGAAACCCAAAGTAAAAGGGTAGGTATATACAAAAGAATAGCCTGCTTTGTAAGAAGTTATCCTTTGATTTTCATTGGAGACCAAGATAGGAAAATAAAATTTCCAATAACAGTCTCTGCGCACAAGAGAAATCAAAACCTCAATAATTTGAGTAGGGTAAAGATCAGCGCGATCATGAGACGTCATGGAAGGAAGTTGTTTTCTTAACGCTTCACTATCATTTATGAAAGAAAATTCAGCAGGTACAATCTCATCTACCTTTGGTTCACGAAGTGGTTCACTGGACTCTCTACTCTTAGAAGAAGATCTAGAATCTTTATCCCTAAAAGAAGATGGAGTAACAATAACTCTATAAGTTGGTGGGGGAGTAATGTTACGTTGAGAAGAAGAAGACCCTCTAGAAGGTGTTGAGCCCAAACTCCTTAATCTACCGCCCCTCCTACTCCAGATCGGAGCAGAAGAAGGAGATAATTCATCGACTATTATTACTTTTTTGTGGTCTTGGTTTAAAGAAGACATAGTTGCATGAAAGAAGTACTTGCAAGCAGCAAAAGAAAATTAGAAGTTTTTCGTAGAAACAAAGGCAAAAATGGGTATTTATACACGAAGGCAACCGTCAAAAAAATGGAAAGATACTGATATGAAAGTCATTATTAAAATTGTCACTTCGTGACTAACGTAGCCGTTAAAAGCCCTAAAGTGCGCTGATGAATTGCAGAACCAATCCGGAATCACCACGTGACACATGCATTTAATAGAAGTAACAAGCGAAGCGTATGTTCAGAGACAGACACAATGACATGAGTAGAACGGTGGCAAGAAATTCCCGCCATAAATGTGTATCCACTTACCAAATATTCAATTGATAAATAAATGGTAAGTGGGGGGACTATATATATTGGTAAAAAATAGACATTACACGTGTAATATCTTGGATGACAAAGCAGTATACACGGAACAATGGAAGGGCGACAGCTGGATGAAAGTTTGGAAAGAGGTACGGAGCAAAGAGGTACGGGGTAAACACCCATGATATAATTAGAAGAGGAAGCTCCACTCTAATCGAGAAGTTGAAGAGACACGGTCAGAATGAACCAGGGCAGATTCATAGATCTTCAATCTATGAGCTAAACATTACAGAATCTTCACGCAACAGTTACGATTACCTATTGTAACGTTACATTAATTATATAAATATTCATTAATGCTCAATAATTAAGAAGGGTAGACGTTGTATTAAGAAATTCCCTATAAAAGGGAGTAAAATCTCACTTGTATGGACACGTTCGAACCACTACCGAAATATACTTACTTTTATGCTATCTTATTGCTTTCTTATGTAAAAGTCTAAATCCTATTGTTAGCTAATTTCTTTGGTTATCAGAAGCTCGAGTACTTCTTAAAATAACTTTGACTAAGAATCCAATTCTTTGGTTAAACAATAGTGAACAATTGTAGCTAAGCCTTAGTTCTCTGTGGGATTTGACTCCAGACTTGTAAACCGAAATACATTTGCAACGACCCCTTAGTCCTTTTTATAAGGTATAGTTGGGCGTGATCACTCTATATGAAAACTATGTTGCATCAATTCAATTATACGTTAGGGATTTTAAAACATTACAATAGAATACATAAATTTAAAACCCGAACATGGAATCTTTGTCCAATATTGATCATCACAATAATAAGTTTATGCTAATCCTTCCAAAGAATCAGTTAAAAAGGATCAATAGACGAAAACCAAACACACAAGCCTACAGAAGATAAGCAAGCCGAAAACCAATCCCATAAAAGAAAAAGAAAAAGAAAATATTTAACCATGAAAATACCTGACTGATATCTTAATGAAGACAGTTGGACCACTCATTTTCAACTAAGACTAAGAACTGTGAACGTATCAATCGTCTAAAACTCGGTAAAAAAAATGCTCTCCACCGTATCCTATCACTGATGAATAGTACCTCCACCTCCTCCCCTCTGGCGGAGCACCAGGATGGAGAAATGCAACTCAATATACAGAAAAACCATTCCACTTCTTCCCCCCTACCACCACCCTCTTACCTTAGCAAATTAATTTCACATGATTCTACTTCACTCTTCACAAATACACCATCTAACCCCAATACACAAATTGAATTTACAGCTGAAACAGAATCATCAAATGATCCTTCTATCTTCATTCCCCTTTCACCAGAGGAAAAAATTAGACTCTACGCTCCCTGGAAAAATGCATTAATTGTAAAAGTTTTTGGTCGTAAAATCGGCCATCATCTCCTCCACCAAAATATTTATGCTTTGTGGAAACCAACTGAATTGATTTAGGGTTTGATTTCTTTTTACTCAAATTCCAACAAGAGGAAAACAAATTACATGCTTTACATGATAGCCCATGGTTCATTCTCAATCACTTTCTATCGGTACGTCAATGGGAGCCACGATTTATGGCCTCAGAAACAAAAATAACATACTCAACCATATGGCTCCAATTGCCTGAATTGCCAACAGAATTCTACAATTTACAATTATTAACACTGCTGGGCAACAAAATCGGAAAGCTCCTGACTGTTGATACAGGCACATCTCAAACTACAAGAGGTCGCTATGCTCGCCTCTGTGTGGAAGTCCCTCTTGACCAACCCTTGAAAACACACATCTTCATCGGCAATCATAGGTAAAAAATCCTTTATGAAGGCTTAAACCTTCTATGCACAAGTTGTGAATGGCTTGGCCATCCCCCCTGTCACTGCTCATACTCGCCGGCAACAACCACTCCTACGCACATCCAACCCTCTACAGAACAAGACAACCAAGCAACTTCTATTCCCAACTCCTCAACGCCAATACCACATGAAGAAAAATGGCAGACGGTGCAATGTCCAAAGAGATCTCACCTACGAAACTCAGCAGCCATTTCGTTGTCGAACTCCAAGAAAGCAGATTTACTAAACACGCTCACCCCACCACCTGGGGCCCATGAGAAGTTTACAGGTAAGTCACCAAACCCTAAACCACTACCTCTTACTGATTTTTCTATTAATCACTCTAATAAAATCCCTAAACATGTCGTCCCTACCCCCTCTTCTCTAAGAAATAATAATAAATTTGCTTTATTAAACAATTCTAATCCCACTAACCTAAATAACGAGTTACCTGAAATTAATAAACATTTAATTAATAGTACCTCAATTACTAAATCTCTCCCACACTCACTCACTGGGCCCCAAAGCCCAACAAGACCAAAACCTAACCCACAACCCCTGTCACATCTATGCAAAATCCCCTACATCTCAAGTCACTATATGTGACACACAAATACACCCCACCTCATTTAATTCATCCCATTCAGCAACCCTACCAATCTTAGACTCCAATCATTCCCTCTCAAAGGTTACGACAAACCCCAACCATGCCAATACTACTATTACTTCTAAGCCACTACAACAATCATCACTTTTCATGAAAAATCTTAATGATGATTCTTCCAATATCAATATAACACAGCCATTGTCTACTACAAATATAAACATTAACATCCCACTAGCAGTTCCTTCCACTGATGTTGTTAAAAATGCACAAGAGCCTTTAACTACTCATTCACTTTCTTATAATGTTCCACCATTAATTCCAACTCCTTCAAAGATACTCCCAAAGAAACAACAACAACAATACTCATCGTCTAACTCACCATCAAAGTCTATACTCATTTCCTTTCTCTCACCTCGTCATGGAACCCAATACCACCATCTCCACTGCCCAGACACCTTGTTCACAAGCCAACCCCAACTTCTGGTTAGAGATGAGTGTACAGAACCATGCTCTCACTTTTACCATGGAGGTCAACAATCAAGAAGTGATGATACTCATAAACAATCTGAGCGATCTTGTGTAGATAGTCATAGAGGGAATGAATCTCGGGACGGTACTCTTTGGCAAGTACCATTGGTCTATGATGCAGGCCCCTTATCTAACTCCATATCAACCAATTCATCCTCCCATGCCAACATGGAAAAACAATCATCTCTACCCAAATCTTGTTCAAATGCCTTTCTATCCACCAACACCACTAATACCATCCACTCCATGGATTCAACCCTATTCCCTGCCCAATGCACCTCTACTGTTAGAAACACTGACCCCCCATCACAATCCCCACCCCGTCACAGTCCAAACATACTAGACAGATAATTCCAACAAAAAATAGCTGCAGCAATGGCCTACAACAGGGAAACGAGGCCAGTACTAGCATGGCTCGATGACATCAAGGTCTTTGTCCAAAAGGAGGAGTACGAAAGAAAAATACATCTATGTTGTCCTCCAAATCTAGCCAGATGCTCACTACGCATATGACCCACAACAAATCCAGAAGTGGGAAAATATGTGATTCTTCTACTACCAACCCTCCGACTTCGCCCAGGGGAACATCACAGCACCCTGAGGACACAACAGACCCGTCCAGTTCCAAACAATCCAAGTCACATATGAATTTTATTATATGGAATTGTAGAGGGGCTCAATCTGCTGAGTTTCGTAGAAATTTTCGTTCTTTACTTGATTACCACATGCCAACCTTAGTTGCATTTCTTGAAACTCACTGTCAAGATCATGGAAAATTAAAAGAAGATTTTAATTTTATGGGTATGGCTGAAGTCCCTGCTATAGGCCAATCAGGAGGTATCACAGTTTTATGGCATACTGAAGCAGTCACAGTGGAACCTGTGGCTACCACTCAACAGGAAGTCCACTGTCACATCCAGGTAAACCCTCTTCCTTATAAGTGGCTATTTACTGTAGTTTACGCAAGTACTGATATTCACAATAGACAAATTCTGTAGAATAACATTATGTGTTTATTTGATAACCAAGGGCCATGACTATTGGGAGGGGATTTTAACGAAATAACTCATGCCTCAAATAAATTTGGAGACAGAAATATTAATAATTCTAGAGATAATAAATTCCTAGACTGTATTAATTATTGCCACTTAAATGATCTAGGATACAAAGGCAGTCGTTACACTTGGACAAACAATAGGTCTAATAATTATAATATTCTGGAACGTATAGACCGATTTTTTGCCAACTATGAGTGGTTAAATCATTACCCTGATGCACTAGTTACACACTTTCGCGCACACATTCCGATTACTGCCTCCTTTTAATCCAACTTCACAATCGTCCGTCGCCCACAGAAAAAATCTTCCTCTTTGAAACAATGTGGGCTTCACATCCAACTTTCCCTACAGTTGTGAGCAAAGCATGGCAAGAAAAGCCTCAACTTCTACAGGCCATCACTCGCTTCACCGAAATAGTTTCTAATTGGAATAAATCCACTTTTGGAAACATTTTCAAATGGAAAAAGAAAATTATAGCCCGTCTAGGTGGCTTGCAATCCTCACCTAATTATCCTTCTAGTCCCTTTCTACAAAATTTAGAAAAGCAATTAATGATTATAAAAAAAAACTCTTACACTAGAAGATTTTTGGAAATTAAAATCTCGTATAAATTGGCTCAATGACGGGGATGCGAATGCAAAGTTCTTTCGTTTATCTACCTTAAACTGTAGACGTCATAATCACATCACCGCCATCCAGGATCTTGGAGGTAATTGGATAACTGACCCCCGTACCATTAATATACATATTACAAACTACTACCACACTCTTTTTACTACTTGTTCTACTCTTTCTCGACATTATACCACCCTTCAACCAACAAATATACTCTCAATCAACAAACAAAGTTCACTTGACAGTCCCCTCCAAAACCAAGAAAACCTATCCGCAATTCATTCCTTCAAGCCTCTAAAAGCTCCAGGTCCCGATGGCTTACACCCATGTTTCTATCAACACTATTGGGATATAATAGGATCTTCCGTTAAACACTCTACCACAAAACATTCATTGATCACATCACTAACCCTTCCATCAATAAAACTCTCCTTTGCTTAATTCCTAAAAATAAACATGCGGCTTAAATGTCTCAGTTCAAACCTATAAGCCTTTGTAACACAATTTATAAGATTATTACTAAGATAATTGTCAACCGTCTAAACCAATCTTGGATCATATCATCCACCCCACTCAAGCTAGCTTCCAGAAAAATCGTAGAGCGGCAGACAATGCCATCATTGTCCCAGAAATTATGTCTAGATTTAGAAAAATGAAGGGCAAAACTCCTTGCATGCTTCTCAAATTGGATCTCAAAAAAGCATTTGATCAACTTTAATGGTCCTTCATACACTACTCTTTAGTAACTCTTAATTTCCCAACAAATTTTATTAAACTCATATGTCATGCGTTACCACATCCTCAACCTCAATACTTATTAATGGAAACCCTACAGAATACTTTCACCCCACAAGGGGCATACGACAAGGCGATCCCCTATCCCCATACCTTTTTATCCTCTGTTTAGAAATACTCTCATGCACTATTAACACAATCACAGATTACCGGTCCTGGCAACCCCTCTCCTTATCTCCTAGAGGCCCTACTTTTTCTTACCTCTTTTTCGCAGACGATATTATTTTAACGACAAAAATTACACCATCTACGTGTAACACCACCATTGACATCCTCCAAAATTTTACATCCCACTCAGGGAAGTCAATAAACTTTCAAAAATCTACAATCTTCTTCTCACAAAACTGCCATACAAGTACAAAAAGCAATGTGAGTAACATGTTCCAGATCCATGAAGGTACTTCTTTTGGGCGTTACCTGGGCTTCCCAATATTTCTCAAAAAGCCAACTAAATCAGACTTCTAATTCCTTCTGGATAATTTCAAAAATAAGTTAGCTGGATGGAAAACAAAAGCTGGGCGTACCACTCTTATCTGCTCTACATTAAATCATCTACCAAATCATATCCTGCAATACATCACCATCCCGGCCTATATCCTTTCGCAACTCAATCGCTATCAACACAACTTTCTGTGGGTACCACCCCCCATCCTCCCCCCCTCAAAAGAAATAACTTCACTTGGTTAAATGGCAAACTGTCACCAGACCTCTAACACATAGAGTTTTAGGGATACAAAACCTTGTCACCAAGAATAAAGCTCTTCATGCTAGCCTTGCCTGGCACCTCTTCCATAAACCCAACCCAACTTTGGGCTCAATCCCTAATAACACAACACCTTAAACATACCAACATATGTTGCACACGCTCGTCCTTCATTTAGCGTAACCTTCTCCTAGGTTGGAAATACTGCCGTTTAGGTTATAAATGGAGGATTACCACAGGTAGCCACATCAACTTTTGGTACTATCCTTGGCTAAAACATAATTTACCCCTTCGTGCCTGTATTGCTAGTTCTCTCCTTCCTCATGAAGAGCACCAAACTGTGTCCATTCACCATTTAAACAATGAATGGAATCTCACAAACCTTTCGTTCGAATTTTCTGATAACTTAAAAAATTCTATTCACAATATATATCTACCTTTGGCCCCAAATACCCCTGATCAAGTCTTCTGGGCCCTTACTAGTGATGGACACTTTACAGTAAAATCAAGCTATCACTCCCTTGTCACAACCCCTGAAAACCCCAAGTCCTATAAATGGATTTGGCAATTATCAATTCCACCAAAAATTTCCTTCTTCCTCTTGCTAGTATCACATAACTGCCTTCCCACTAATATGTACCTCTCACAATTAGGTTTCCTCCAATCTCCTATATGTACCATATGCCTCAAAGCACCTGAAATAGTCAATCACATTCTACTGAAATTCCCCTACGTTCGTAGTTTCCGGGCCTGCCTTCATGTACCACTGGCCCACTTGCCACTAAATCAAAACCACTCCAACCACACACAGTGGCTATATGACTTCATCCAGAAGCCGTTAACCTCCGCACCTTATGATATCCCTCCACCTATTCTACTCTCTTTCCCTCTATGGCATACTTGGAATACTCGCAATAACACCTCCCGCTCAATTCAAGTAGCAAAATACTACTTCCTCACCCAAGACAAACGCAAACAGGCCATACAAATTACCCTTCACGTCAAATGGCACCCTCCACCAGTAAATTATTACAAACTCAATATCGACGGCTCTACATCCATGCTATCGAACTAGTTTGGAATAGCAGGTGTATTCTTTAACATACAAGGAAAATGAGTACTGGGTTTCGCAGGGAATTCGCCTCCAGCTACAAATATATATATATATATATAGAATTCCTTGCTTTGCTCATGGGTTTGCAACTTGTTGTTCGGCATCATCTCCATCCCTCTTATCATTGAGACAGACGCCAAAGAAATACTCGGTATGTTCCAAAAACATAACATGCACTATACTAATATTACAAACGATTGCAGGTTGTTACTTCTGCAGCTGGATAGGCCACATTTGCACCATGTATACAGGGAACAAAATAGTGTAGCCGATAGCCTAGCTAAATATGGAGCCCAACAGGAGACTGGCAGCAGGTGTTCGCTTTTTGCTACGCCACCACATTTTGTCCAGGCAATCTATCATCAATATCAAGAAGGCCACGCTACAGCGAGAAGGGCCTCACCACATTCACAACCAGGATGTTGTTGTTACAGTCTTTATAATAGTAATACTTGGGACAATTTTTGTAATACTAATATTTTGAATACTGTAGCACCCCATGCAGGGGCACTAACAGTGACTACTACTAGTAATAGCGTTGTAACTCAAATGCCTACAAGGCATTATGCTCCGTGTACTTTCACCAATGTTTAAGTTAATATAATTAGTCCTTTATGACCAAATAAAAAAAAAGATAGTTGACAAGGTAAACTTATGGCAAAGAAATTCTTTTTATAGATGTGCTTTTGTAATTCATGTGTAATTTTTATTTGTTTTGCATGTATGCATTAGGAATAGGAAACTGAAATTTAAATGCAGAGGACGACATGTAAATTTCATATATTTATTATGCATAATTGTATTAAATCTTTTAACTAATAAGACTATTCCCAATCTAATTTATGAATAATTAAATAACCAACAAAATAAAAAAAGGAAATAAATAAAAACATGGGAAGAAGCAATATTTCTCACTCCTGTTTAATAGAATCTCCAGCAAGAAATACAAATATATAATAGTACGAATATTAAATATGGAGGAATTTAATAAACCAAACTTAGCTGATTCCAAAATCCTAAATAGTAGGAAAATATTTAAATTGCTATTTTTGTATACTAGGTTTAGAGTATATGCTTTGCGCGTGTACTTTATTATGTATTCCTTCGAGCTTGTATTTTAATTATTTTAACTCTAATATCATAATATAAGTGATTTTGAAAATTTTAATGATTTCTTTCACCGTAATGCTATTCTTGTGGAATTAAATTTATATATTCTAAGTTGTGTTACCTTAAAAGTAATTTTACTTATTTGATGAATATAGAAAAATAATAGATTGAATTTTTTGCTAATTAGTTATTTCAAATACTTTATTATTTATTCTCAATATTAAAGAAAATTATTTATTTTTGTTTATCCAAATTCTTAATATTAGCCCATCCTATATTTTAAAGATTTATGCAATTATAATTTTATCTATTAAGAATTCTATTTTTAAAGAATAAGATATTAATGAATATTTCAATTCGAATCTTTGTGTCCGGGACTATTAATATATATCGATCATCTTTTTCTCTTTATATATATATATATATATATATATATATATATATATATATATATATATATATATATATATATATTCTCTGTTATTTATTCTAAGTGTTGATTGTAATTTTTAAAAATTATACAAAAAGGCATGAAGAAAAATAATATGTTTTTAGTAGAAGATATTTAAAATATAATATGAACATGAATTATAGTTTCATATAGTACAAACTTAATTATGGACTCAAAATTTCAATCATCTTAACAAATGCACAACTAACAAAAATTATATTAAAAAAAAATACTTGACTTCATATAATAAAATTATTGAATTACTCATCGTAACATAGCTATCTAATTATTTGGAACCATGATGACAAATGTTCAAGTCACAAATTTATGTGAGAGAGACTAAATCGATTCTTAAACCTAAGAGGAATTGATTGTTAGTTTTTTTCTTTTTTCTTTTACAAATTTGTGATATTATATAGTTTAAATAAGGAAGAATATAATATGTTTAATTTAGTTCACTTTAAAGTCCTAAATATTTGAAAAATAATTAAAAATATTTATTTTAAATCTTAGAAAAGTAATTAAATGACTATTTTAGTGAAATCAAAATTTAAAGGGTAAAAAAGGCGAACAATATTTCGTCAAGCCTTGTGCTTTTAACTAAGTATAGATAAATAGATAAATAGATAAATAGATAAATAGATACAGATTAGATAAATAGTTTAATTCTTATTTTATAAATATAAAATTTATTTTTAAAAGATAAAAAATACTTTTTAAATATAGTATAGATTCTTTTTATCAATTCCACATTATAATTTCTTTGATTAACCTCTCAATAAGTATAGCCTTCAAATTCCCATTTCCCAAAGCCGCCATCTCTGTGAAGAAAAAAGATGCGAGTTCTTACGAACAGACTATTGAGAGCTCTCTACTCAGCTGCTGTTTCTTCTTCTTCAGCTTCATCCGCTTCCACAAAGATTTCGAGAGCACTTTCCACTTGTATTCTTTCCAAACAGTCACTTCCCTCGCCGTACACCGAATCTCGAGATCCTCTCTTTGCTTCGCCGTGGTCCGCCACTCAACTCCGTGGTGCCAAATATCGCGGCGCCGATGTAAGTTATCCTCTCTAATCATTTTTCTACGAACGTTTTAGCAATAGGTATTTTACCGCTAATGATTGTTCATAGTGTCATCACTCATTTAATTTTGCTCCTTCTCATATGAGTATTTTGCCCTTGTGGTATTGGAAATTGAGCAACTTTGCCTTATGTTAAGATTTTGGTCTGATATTACTCGTCCTTAAGAAAAAGTCGCACTGTTGTGTCACGACCTAAAAACCTACCGTAGAACTAGGCAAGCCTAAATTCAACATTTTTCCAATGCAGTAAAATACCTTTTGAAATAACAGCAGAAAGATTTAACATTTAAACAAAAACCTTTTTGAAAAGAAACAGAATTATCCAAAACACGTTACAACCGTCCCAAAAATCGGGCCGTCACCGAGTATATGAGCGTCTAAAAACCGGAACATAGTCCGCAACAGTATCCAGAGAAATAAACTGAAATACAGATAAACTAAGGAAGGGAAATCAAAGCCCACGAACGCCATGCAGCTACCTCGGTAGCCCCCAAACTCTGATGCCTAGATCAGCAGCCGCCGCCGTGCCCAGAAATGCCTGGATCTGCACATAAGGTGCAGAGAGTAACGTGAGTACACCAATTCAGTAAGTAACAAGTCCAAACTTTGGACTGAAGATAGTGACGAACTCAACTGGTGCAAATAAGATAAAACTAACTCTACACAAAGGTAGACATGCTCTTAAATCAATTATGCAATTAATAACCGGAAAATAAAGCAGATCCGTACAATGTAATGAATATGACTCTACTGTCACTACAATGCCAATGCACATACTGTAAGTGATGCACCATGTTGTCAGCCTCAAGTGCTAACACTCTCGAAATCTCAACCACTCAGTACTGTATATGGCTCATACGGCCCAGGGAAGATCCATCCTGAAATATATACACGATGCTGACCATAGGTCACCCAGTACCAAGGAAAAAGGGCCAATCCAGCCCTCTGGAGAAGATCCATCTCCAGGTAACAAGTACTTCGAACAAGGTCCATGTCCGAGGAAGATCCATCCCTCAAAAACATCAACCGCGCTCACTGGGGGTGTGTTACAGACTCCGAAGGGGCTCCTACAGCCCAAGCGCTATCATAACATCAACATATCCGCTGCGACATGCAGCCCGATCCCATATTTGTCACTCATAATCAGCTCTCGGCCTCACTCAGTCATCAACCTCTCCAGTCTCACTCATGGGCTCAAAATATCATGAAAACTAGCCCGAAACAGTAGTACGATGATGCAATCGATAGCAACTGAGACTGCTATATGACATAGAATGCATGTGTACGACTGAGTATAAAATATCAATAAAAGCAGTAAAGTGACAGCAAGAACGACCACAATGGGTCTCAACAGTACCAGCATAAAGCCTAAGCGTGATATCTAGCATGATTGACAACTCAGTTACGTTATCACATGATAAGAACACTGATATCAACAAGATAGAGTCACTATACGGTGCCATGGAATCAACCAGGTCACAATTCTCATGGTGCACGCCCGCACGCCCGTCACTTGGCATGTGCATCACCTTAATACCAATCACATAACATATAATTCGGGGTTTCGAACCCTCAGAACCAAGTTTGAAAGCGTTACTTACCTCAAACCGAGCAAATCTCTTCTACGAGATGCCTTTGCCTCTCAAATCGGCCTCCAAACGTCCCGAATCTGGCCACAAGTAGTACAACACAATCAATATAGGCTGAAAGGATCAATTCCACGAGAAAAGTTCTAAATTATAGCCAAAAATCCGAAATCGGCCCGAACCCGGCCTCTGGGCTCACGTCTCGAAATCCGACAAAAGTCACAAAACCTGAAAGCCCATTCACTAACGAGCCTAATCATACCAAAATTACTCAAATCCGATAACAAAATCCTATTCAAAACCTCAAAACTCTAACTCAAGAGTTCTTCCTCTTTTTCTCCAATTTCTCACCCCAAATCACAAATTAAATGGTGGAATTTAAAGACATAATCATGGAATTTAAACAGCCTCTCTACCTGCATTAGGTAGGGGTAAGGTGCGTACAGACTATCCTCCCCAGATGTTGGGGTCACACTGGGTTTGTTGTTGTTGTAATCATGGAATTTGACCAAAATTAGATAGGAATCACTTACCCCAAACACCCACGGAAGAATTTCTACAAAAATCGCCTTCTACCGAGCTCCCAATTCAATTTTGTGATGAACTCAAACTCTCGTTTTTGAATCTTTTATACTGCCCAGGTACGCCTGCTTCGCGAACGCGGAAGCACCCTCACATTCGCGAAGCACAAATTGCCTCAGGCCAAAATTCCCTTCTATGCGAATGCGATCAACCACTCTCGAACGCGAACCTTTACTGACCCTTCTCATCGCGATCGCGACCGCACCGCCGCGAACACGTAGGCCAAATGAATGGGTCTCCAGTGGCTCTTCTCTTCTTCGCGAACGCATTCCCCAACTCGCGTCCGCAATGCACTCTACTCTTAAACCTTCGCGAACGCGAAGAACAAATCCTCCTCAGCCTCCAGTTACACTTCGCGAACGCGAGACCTGCCTTGCGAACGCGTAAGAGGAAACCAGCAACATAAAAAACCACTAGATATCAACTATCACTCAAAGGCCAATAATGATCTGTTAACCATCCGAAACTCACCCGAGGCCCTCGGGACCTTAACCAGACCTACCAACAAGTTCCAAAACATCATACGAACTTAGTCGAACCCTCAGATCACCTCTAACAACATCAAAAACACGAATTACACACGGATTCAAGCCTAATGAACTTTGAAATTTCCAAATTCTACAAACGACGCCGAAACCTATCAAATCACGTCCGAATGACCTCAAATTTTACACACAAGTCAAGAATGACATCACAAACCTACTCCAACTTCCGGAAATCCAATACGACCCTGATATCGAAATTCCCACTGCCGGCCAAAATCGCTAAAATTTCAATTTTCGCCAATTCAAGCCTAATTCTACTACGAACCTCAAAATCACATTCCAGACGTGTTTCTAAGTCCAAAATCACCTAACGGAGCTAAAGAAACCATAAAATTTCAAATCCAAGGTCGTTTTCACACAAGTCGACATCCGGTCGACTTTTCCAACTTAAGCTTCCAATTAAGAGACCAAGTGTCTCAATTCACTCCGAAATCACTCCAGACTCAAACCAACCAACCCGGTAAGATATAATATAGCTGTAAAGCACAAAAGAAGCAGAAATGGGGGAAACATGGCTATAACTCACGAAACGACCGGCCGGGTTCCTGGGATCCACCATAATATCCTCTTACAAAATTAAGCAAGAGACTTACCTTGCTTCCAAATCAATACTCGGCTCCAACACTTAACTAACACCTCGAATAGATGCCGAGCAACTCGAAACTAGCCAAAGGAACGTGCAAACCAATCAAAATATCCTCAAGAACTCATAATTTAACTATTAAAATTAATTTCCAACCCTACTCGAAAAATCAACAAAAGTCAACCCCGAGCTTACCCACCCCTTGATACCTAATGGAGCTTCAACCAGAGGGTAGTTTTAAACTATACTCGAAAGTTGTTTCTTGCAAAAGAACTTGGTGGAGTTCACTCATTTCATGCTGTACCTCCGTTAATGACTAGGCAAATACGAGATGATTGCTAACTACAAAGGTATAAATGAACCAAAAGTATAAGGAATGACAAAATTGAGCAATTTAGTATAGTATAGGGTTAAATTAGGACATTTCTCTTTCCTATCAATAACTTTACTGTGTAGGCCAAACAAGAGTGAAATAAATAGGAATTCATTTGGCCGATCTCAATTAGATTGTGATTGACATGTATGTTGATTAATTTATTGAAATTATTTTGTGTACTTAGGCTTCATTTAATTTTGGATTGAAGCTAATATACACGTGGGCTAGCGTAGAAGTTTATCTGTAATTGCTGTTTCTCATTTTTCAAGTGCTCACGTTCATTTTATTTTGGTGTAGTTGAAGTCAGGAAATGTGATTGAGAAAAAAGGTTAGCTTGCCAACATTTCTGTACTATGGTTCTGTATATGTCTATATACACATAGACTAATAATGATGTGGTGTTCTTTTGGCTATCGATTTCCTCAGGAAGGATTTATGAGGTTAGTTTATGCTAATAGCTGTCTTATCTCTCTCCTTAATTTTATGCAATTTTTCCTTTCTTGTAAAGGCGAATTATCTTCATGAAATTAAACATTGTTTAGGTGGTAAAGGCACACCATACAACCCAAGGAAGAGGAGGAGCTATTATACAGGTTTGATATTCAGTCTCATGCTTATAATTTGCTCTTCTTATTTTTGAGATTCTTTCTCTAATTTCACAGTTTGATTTCTTCTTCCATTTTGTGAAATGCAAGAACTTGAAATTGCACCTTCAGATCATTGATCTTATGTGATTATGCGCTCTATATAATCACATACTTGATAAGTAAAGAATGTTAAGCAAATGTGTGCAAATAGGATCAAATGAGCATTTGCCACTCTTTATTGTTTTAGCTTCTTCCCACTGAGAATACCTTCCATCATATTTATCTTTCATGAATGAAACTTGGTTGCTTTTCGCTTCCATTTGGTTAACATTAATTGCAGTAATCGATCTAAAGCTGATGATAAAGCTCTAACCAAATTTAACATGCACATTAGGCAATTTTTGTCCAGGCTAGAACCAAACTCTACAGCTGATGAATCTAGGTTAGCGCCTAGGTTCATTTGTTGTTTCTATTCCTGCTAAGTACCTCGCATTTGAAGGCGGCTTTAAGCCAGCTTATATGGAAGATTTTCTTGTCTGTCATTTTTTATTCCCAGAGTTCTCCAATTTTGTGCTGTACAATGGCAACTCAGTTTTAACCATGTTCTATTGGTTATGCTGTTTGAAGGCTTGTGCCTACTTTCTCTGATATTTATAGGTTCATGTCACATGCACTTTTGAGTTCTTATCTCAAGCCAATAGTTGCTTCGCTTGTACCGTAGAAAAGAAATTATTATGTAAGACTTATGTCAGATAAATTATGGATTGCAAGTGTAGGAGAAAAATTGGAGTAGAAGGCAATGATGCAGGCATTACGTCCATTTTGTTGATTTCCGATTTTGAATACAGATCTAGTATACTCTTTCTTGTATTCAGAGTTTCCAATCTTTTTTTCGCTCAAGTGATTCCTATTGTGATTCTCATGATTTTGCCCTACTTCTGGTCATAAAACGCGTTGGATTAATGTTGATTCTGTGGTGCTTTCTCAAATTTTTTGCAGTTTCATCGTGGCAGAAACATATGATTCCGGTTTCTCATATATATTTATGTATCGTTTTAGGCGAAACACCACTAGTCCAGAAAAAGTAAACTAAAGATTGTGGACCAATAGCATGTCGAATCTTTATGTACTTAATGTTGTAAAAACCCTAGTCAGCTTTCAGCAGCACACTATCTGCAAATCCAAAGTAGCTAATCATCTAATCCAACTCCTTTTATCGTTTTGGAGAATGAGTCATCTAATCCAACTCTATTTGATGTGAGCTTTATTGACTTCTCTTCAGCGATAAGCTTCCAGTGTTCAGCATTAATGGTTTTCAGGAGTAAATTTGCCTATCTGTTTGAGAATAATGACAGAAGTTTTAGTGTTATCTCTTATTCGATGAAAAAGAGAACCCATAGAATAAGCATAGGCATTAATTTTAGTATTGGTTGTCAATAGCTAGAAGCTTAGCGGCTTTATTCCTCTGTTTTATAGTCAATCACGAATCTGAGATACTAATGCTCTTGTTTGATAAGGATATATTATTTCTGATTGTTGAAGTCATCAAAATCTTGATACTACTTTGGACTGATAGAATTACGATTCAGTTGGAATTTTATTCCTTGTTCTTTGTCAGTCTGAAACTTCATCTAAGTTGCTTACCTATTTTTCTCAACTTCCTAACATTTGCTAATCATTGATGAGATTAGATGTTGTTATAATGTTTATCTTTTGTGTCTCATTTCTTCAATAAAATCTATTAATCAGTAATCAACATCTTATTATTTACTTACTTTTGTTCTTTGCAAAAACATTTTAGGTGGAGCTCCGTGATGTTGATAGTGGAAGCAAGTCGAATGAAAGATTTCGTACAGATGAACCTGTCGAAAGTATGAATTTTCACATCTCTAGTTGCAAAAACTCATCCATCATATTTGTTGTGTAACTTGTCTTGTACAATATATTATGTATCTTTCTTAATAAGGGGTTCGTGCCATGTAAATTTTAGGCCTTTGCATTTTGTTGTGTGAGCTTAGGCTTAATGAAGGAAACAATTTGATCTTTTGAGGTTGAATCCTAAGCTTGCAATGTTTTTTTGGCTATATAATTAGAGGGTTACACACTTACCTTCCCTGAGAGTTAGGCACCTGGAAGTTTAGTGCTTTTGCCTTAAATTGATTTGACAATAATGTTTGACAAGTTGTATTTAGCGGATTATAAATGATGTTAACACGATTACATCATTTCATGCCTTTGATTCCTTTTGAGGTAAAATCATTTTATCAAGATGATTCAATATGCTACATTGTAATAGCACATACATATTGATTTGGAATGTATGGATAATAGGATCCATGTGGTACATACTAACTTGTTTTATCCTTGCTTACCAAGAAGTTAACTCACTTAAAGACTGGGACCAATCTTGTAAATTACCTCATTCATGTAGGACGATATCTTGAGTTGCATGAAGCAACTTTTCTAATTCGTTGATTAGTTATATTAACTATATCCAAGTCTTTGCTGTAGATGAGTGGCCTGTTTCGCTTGACTACATTATCTATACTATGTGAATTTCAAATGCATTTTGACGTTATTGGTCTTGCATGTGCAGGAGTATTTGTTGCAGAAAAGAGTTTCTCGTACCTTTATACAGATGATGAAACCGGAAATATTGTGCTAATGGAGTGAGTTTAACTCTGCACTTCCTGATTTTGAGTGATTTTTATACATAGACCTGATCAGTTACATGTATATCAGTAAAACTGTATCTCAGTCCATTCTTCATCTTTTTCAATCCTATGCAGGCCTGAGACCTATGAGCAATTAGATGTACCAAAACACTTGTTTGGTGAATCTCATGTCTACCTTCAAGGTACTCTTACGTAGTGTCATCTGCTTAAGATTAGATATATCTATTTTATTGTACCTTATATTCATATACTTTTATATTTATGTTGTGCAATTACTTTTGTGTCTTCCCAAAACTTTGCAAGATCCTTATTTTCAACAATTAAAGCTGAGGATGAAATGTTGAACAAATTCATGTATTATTTAGTAAAAGATATACTCATGGAAGTTTTTCAAATTATTGTAATACTGTCTGGGAAACCATATCTTTGCTTAGGAAGATGGGAATTAGCTTTTGAAATTTCTAATATGGGATGCGAACAAATCACCTACATAGAATGCATAACTTGTTCTAACAAAGTGCTGGTGCATGTTTCCCTGTTAAAAGTTTTATATTTTTTCTTTTTCCCTTTCCTTTCTAAAATTTTCTTTTCCATTGTGCTATTTTCCACTTCAAAAAAGATATAATAGAGAGAACTCATCCAGATTGATGGGATTTGTACATAAAAACATCACATGGATTGTGGATTGGAATAGTTGAATTTCAAGTAGGTAATTGTCTAGCTTGGACAAATATCATGTGTCATTTGATTTTCTGGAAGCTTGTTTTTCTATAAAGTAAATTTATTGACTAAAAGGGCAGAAGAGTGAAGGATCTAAAAGGGCAGAATGCTTCTTGTGCAAATGGTTATTGAGATTTGGTTTGTCTGGAGTACTATGGACAGCAGGCTGAAGGAGAGAGATGTTGTGCTCAAAGAATGAAGGGTGCATGTTCCTGATAAACCTGTACTATGTGGGGGCGTATAGAAACACATTAGATGTTTGTGCGAGGAATTAAAAGATCAAGCTAAACGGGGTTTTGGCGTGATGCCTGTTACAACTATCAAAAACTTGTTCCCGTACTCTATAGCATAGCTCTTTGTACTGAGCTTAGGTGGTTCAATACAAAACAGAGCAGGGTTGGTATAGTCAATTTTAGGGGGAGCTATAATGATTGGACGGTTCTAGACAAAGCTGCTGGGTTTACCGCTGCATCCTTTCGCGTCAGACTCGAAGTTCTTCATAGGCAGGCAGGGTAGAAAATCAGGAGAATTGCTATACTTTGGAGACTGTACAATTCTCATCGGATACTCCAGATTCTCTTAAATGGAAGCATTAGAAAAGTGGACTTTTACTGTTAATTCCTTCAACAAGTTTCTGATTTTCCACTGAGAATATAACATCATATTGTTCTTGGAAGAAGATTTGGAGAAGTAAAGCCCATATAAAGTTGTATGTTTTGCTGGATCGTCTTATGAAGCTGCTTTCTCCCAACATAACCTATAGTAGAGGAGGGGGATGGTACTATAACAATAGGTGTCACATGTGTGCTGATGAATCTGAGGATGTCTACCACTTATTCATATTTTTGAACCCTGCAGCATATAGAACCTTGGTATTTAAGTTGGAGAATGGCTGAGGGGTGGGCTTTATGTACCGAGTTTCAGACCGTGTATCACTGGCCATTGGGGATTTCTCGGTTATTAAAAAAAACCACCTATTCATACATTGCCCCTTGGCATCACAGTTATGGCAGTTCTTTCTCAGTCTGCTATAGTAAAAGGGGTTGAGTTTTCTATAACCTGTTGTAAATACTCATGCAGAGTCTTTGTGCTCAATAAAATATGTCTTGCATATACCACTGGAGAAAATAAATGTCTTGCTTATCCGGACAAAAAAGAAGAGAAAACCTTCCCCGTACAAGATGCGTACAAAAATGGAGAATTTTCATATTTAAAAAGTGATTCTTTATAACAACAAAAAATCCAGTGTAATTTCACAAGTGGGGTCTGGGGAGGGCAGTGTGTTAGTCTTGTATTGTCTTATTCTTATATTTCTGTTATTACTTGCTTATAAAAAACAAAAATCATCTGTCCCCTATGTAGAAAAAACACAAATGTTTTCACTAGTTTGTGCAAAGGACTCACACAAAGGACTCCTCGACTTTCCTTTGTATTGCACGAATTCAACTAATTTAATCACCAAAAAAAAAAAGGACTCCTCGACTTTCCCATATGCTCTGCTCTTTGATTTTTCTTGCTCATATGATCCTAAGAAAGGCCAAGGGAACTAATTCCCATACTGTTCACTTCTATCACTTCCTCTTGAACTTCTAGCCTAACAGTGTGTCTTAACACAGTACACATTGGATAACCAACTTTTCCATGCTATGTGTGGAACTTGAGGTAGCTTTTTAGTATAATGTTGGTCGAATTGTAACATTTATTTAGTAGCTTCCATGTTACAATGCCCTCTGCTGGGATTTGAACGTGAGTTCTCCTTCTACTTCATTAACCACTAGGCCACACCCTTATGTGCTCATCTAGAAATAATACTATTTCTACTTCTTTGATGAGTATGTTCAAAGAGGGACTGACTGACTGTAGAGGAAATATTTCCAACATGTTGTTAGGCATGGTCAGAAGGTAGATAAAAGACCTACTCTTTAATTTTTTAATGATTGCGCAACTTATGCAGAGGGGTTTCATGTCTGTTGACTTTTGCTTATTAATGGTAAGCGACTGGTGGAACCACTTTATATATTGGTTTTTATGAATGAGAAATGAAGTAGAACTATTTTACCTTTATCCTTGGGCTCTATATTACTTGAGATAGTCCTTTTTTGACAGTATGCTATTCGTCTCAATTCCTTATGATACCAGCAGTGAAAAATAAGTCATCAAATATTTAACTTTCCCGTCTTAATGTAGTATGTCTGTGCCTTGTCATAGTAGCTCCTATTAATGTTCTATGTGCAAATGTTCCCTTTTTTTTTTTTTTCTCTTTTTTCCTCCGCCATAACAACTATAGGCGGAGGGGGTATAACTATGTTAGTTTTTTTCCTTCTTGTCTATCGACATATTTCCCATGAAGTTAGCACGTTTTCTTCATTAACATTATAACTTTCTTGTCTGCTTTTTCTTTTTGATTGATCATCTTTGTTGTGACATGTTTGTAATTGTGCTAAAAGATGAAAAATTATATTCTTCACAGATGATATGAAAGTTGGTGTGCAAATGTATGATGGAAGAGCAATGTCTGCATCAATTCCTACACGAGTAACATGTACTGTTGCTGAATCCGAAATTCCCATGAGGGCGTCAGCTACTCCACAGTATGTTAGCTTCTCATCCTTATGACTGTTTTCTCATGTAACTGAAAGAACCTTTTTCCATTTGTTCGGTCAATTTTTCCTGGAATTAACATCTAAGTTGCTCGGACACGGGTGCAGGTGTCCGACATAGGTATGGATCTAGAGTTCGGATCCTTCAAGATGTAAATTCTAAGATTTGGGGATATGGATTCTAGTACGGGCGCTGGTGCGGTGATCCGGCTAAAAATAATTCAAAAAATAAAAATGTAAAAATATCTCTAAATTATGACAAATTTTGAGGAATACTTCCATATAGCTTGTAAGTGTGAATTTCTTTTTTATTTTCAAGTTGTAGATAAGTAAATGATTGATTTCCTTTATAAGATATGCTATTTTCTTCCTTAATTTTTGGTTCTAATTTCGAAAATCAAATTATATCTCGTCTTGAATTTTTCCGCCGTGGTCAAAGTATCCAAAATAGTTTGACTTGGTCCCGGATGGATCCCATACCCACATCCATACTAGTGTCGTGTCGACACCGGTGCGGCATCTAAATTGCCGTGTCGGAGCAACTTAGATTAACATCACTTTCTGATTGAGTACAGTCACATCTCTGCCGATAAAGAAGGTTTAGCTATTTCTACTATTCATTATCTCTCTGATAAAAATAATTTGTAATCTTTTCTGTTGATAGGTATAAGAAGGTTTTGTTGGACAACGGTGTCACTGTGCAGGTAAATTGTAGCATTAATTTTCTAACAGTTATATCATGGATTGAGATTGTAGCATTATTCTGTGGTTTCCCCTCTTTTTTTTTCTTCAAGTGCTGGGGGTTGATGTTGATATGTTTCTTGGGAACTGCTTTACCTTTGGATTCCAAGGCAATAGTTGCCATAAACTCCCTCCCACCTCATTGGAAAAGAAGGAAAGAGAAAACACAGACGTTTTAAGTTCATTTCTTTATTATGGATGTGTCAATCCTGTCTCGTCCACATCTCTCTCTGACCTTTGCAAGTACTACCTAATTTTTGCATCGGACTCTTGAATGATTTGGTGTTTGCTAAATCATGTAGTCTTCATTATGGAAAATGTGAAATACGTATATCGAGCAATATCTATCACATGGAGTTGAAGTAGCTGTGCAAGTTCTTGATTTCCTTCTTTACATCTTACCCCTTTTCTAGGTACCAAAACATATCTTAGAAGGGGACAAGATTATCGTTAACACCACCGACAACTCTTACATGAGCAGGTGAGTGAATGGTTACCTTGTTCCTCGTCCGTTTCAGCATTTGTTACTGTTATCTATCTCTCTTCATTGTTAATATTCTTTGCATGCATTTGAATAAGTTCATATTAACTCCATTCCCTCTATTTGACATCTCTCTTCAATCGCAGAGCTTAGGAGCAGGACTTTATTGGATATCTTCGGAATGAGAGCGACCGGCCAATTATCGATTACTGACAAGCAAGGTTTTGAGTTAAATCTACTATTGACAAATAGTTGGAGTTTATTAAACTCACAAATTACAGGACATTTTTTTTGGGCAGTGTTTACATGAGAAGCATTTCTTGAAAGTGCGATTTTAAGTTTTTCATAAAGCCTTAACTTATGTGGTACTACCAGGGGCAGAGTATTTATTGGAATAAAGATCACCCCAATTGATGCTGCTTTGCTGCCTCCTGCTGTGTTTAAGCATCTTTGGGTCCTATAGCTTTTTCTATTTGACATTTCTGACAAGAATCTTCATATTTAGCGATGTGGATACAAAATGGATATGTTGTATGATATCGTTGATGCGTGTGAAGGATTTGGGCTCATGTCACGTTGAGGTACTACAGTGAAAAAACCTTGCAAAATTCAATTCATCGTAATCGATTAGTTAAATGTTGGTTAACCCTATTCTGAAACACGGAGATACTTATTGGCTTATCAAATTATCGATCGAGCCGTGAAAAAGACAAAAGATATAAACAAATTTACGATTCATTTTACATCAGTCAGTACGTGGAGTGATAAAAGAAAGATGTGTATGAAAATAGATCAAATATACCATCTAATACCACTATTCATGATGGTGCAACTCCCTGCAAAGTTTTTGCTAGTCTGTATTGCAGGAAATTTGCGCCCGACCTCTTTTTCATTTTAATTAAATATCATTTGTCATGAATAAATTCATTGTAGATAGGTTTTTTTTTAAAGAAAATTGCTAAACCCTTAATTTGTTAGACATAAGTTGAGAGGCTTAATCCACGCTATATGCAAACACACAAGCACATTGGATATTGAATTTTTTGATATGACAATTGGAAAGTTTAAAAAACACCGTATAAATTAATCTTCTATCCTGAACTTTTGTCTAATTTTGAACATTTCAAGATGTATGCTCAGTTAGATCAAATTAATGTTAGATATCATTTATAAACTACCGAATGATAGTACTGGTAGTGGTAAATAGTTGTCATCATGTTAGTGTAAATAATGAAGTAAAGGTTGAGGAAATTTGTTAAATAAACTTCATGCTAATAGAAAGCAAGTTTGACCGAAAGTAATAGAATAAGTTTACGAACGAAATGTATTATCAGTTCAATATAGTAAGTTACGATCACGAAAAGGCGGAATATAACCAAGGCCTATATTGCTCTAGATCCTTCAAAAATGATGCCGCTTCTGTGGGATAGATCTACGTTTATTTTAATGATGCAAAATACACATCTTTTATGTGCATAAACACTCAAGGATTAATAAAAAGGAAGACTATAAAAAACCAGCTACGGAGACGAGAAGGAAGGAGTAGCAGATATTAAAAGGAAAAATCAATCAAAGATTTGATAACAGATTGACGAAAGAGGTTAAAGGAAGGACCTAAATTAGAGGAAGTCAAGATTGCCGAAAATTTGCACTAAAGATCCATTCATCAAAGGAAGAGGTTAACTTTCGGAATCAAGGGATCTATTTGTGACTGTTCGAATAAAAGGAAAATCTGCTCATCGGAGGAAAACTCTATTAAGACCACAAGTGAAGGAAAATTAACGGAAGCCCCACACTTATTCTTTGAAAGAATCACACAATGATTCCTTTCAAGGATCAATTCCGTTAGGTCTGTAATCTCTCAAGATTCTCAACAATCAAGAGTCAAAGAAGACCTCACGAAGTATATATACATCTGTATCGGTCTAGAAGCGGACATACTTTGATCAAGCCAACTTCATACTCGTTCTATTCTAAACAAGCATTGTAATCTAAAATAGTTTACTGTGTAATTAGTAGAGAGAAGCATGGGAGAAAAACCTTGGTGAGACATCGTATCACAATTATTATGAGCGTACTTAGAACCAAAAGTGAGTTGGTGTTCAGAAATAACATCAACACAATTGTACGAAGTTCTTCAAGGAGCTTTGAAGAGAGAACACTCTTGCAACCCAATGGGACTGGAGTAGGATTCATTTTGAATCCAAACCAGTATAAAAATTTTGGGTGTCTTTAATTCCTGCACTTTACTTCTGTCTTTAGCTTTATCCTGTCTTTACTTTCAGTCGACTATTTGATAAACTAGTCAACTAGTTAAATATAAAAAAGAAAAATCGACAATTCATCCCCCGCTCCCCCCATACTTTCAACTGGTATCAGAGTGAGGTCTTACATATTTACTCTTTTGCTTAACATCTAGTGAGAAAAGATTATGTTAAATCAAGTAACTATTAGGATATTATTTCAGGAAGAGACATCTCAAGTAAGGCTGCCATATTTTAATGGACAACACAACTTTCATTGAAAAGTTCGCATGGAAATATATGCAAAATCCTATGATGTCAAAGTATGACGTGTTATCAAAAATGGGAACTATCCACTTCCAGCACCAAAGTCTGACAAGAAAGCTGAAGGACAATCATTCACTGATCCTAAAGATATCGATGACTACTCTGACGAGCAAATGACAGTTGTTCAAGTTAATGCTAAGGCACAAAATTTATTGTATAATGCCATAAGTGGAGAAAAATATGAGAAAATTTTAAGTTGCGATATAAGCCAAGGAAATGTGAGACAAACTGGAAGTTACTTATGAAGGAACGAGCAATGTGAAAGAAACAAGGATAAATATATTGGTTCACGACAATGAACTCTTTCAGATGAAAGAGGGTGAATCTATTGAAGAAATGTTTGCTCGATTCAAAAAAATCATTGTAGATCTGAAAGCCTTTGGTAGACCATACTCTAGCGATGAACAAGTTCGAAAAATTCTAAGAAGTTTGCCCATTACATGGCAGACAAAAGTAGTAGCACTGAATCTCAAGACTTGGATAAACTATCATATGATGAACTGCGTGGAGACTTTATAGCTTTTGAGAAAACACATCTCAAGAAAATGCGTCAGAAAGAAAAGAAGAAAACTGTAGCTTTCAAAGCCACAACTGAAGGCTCTAAGAATGATAACGATGATGCCGCAAAGGCTCTGGAAGAAGAAATTGCCATGGTCTCGAGAAATATGAATGGATTGATGAGAAGATATCAAAACAAAAAAGGGAAAGAATGTCATCCATAAGAACTAGACAATACAATGAAGATAAAAATGATGAAAAATATTTTGAGTGTGGAAAGTATGGCCATGTTCAAGCTGAATATCCTGATCTCAAAAGAATGATTTCAATAAGTTCAATAAAAACAAATATTTTCGAAGCTGAAGCGATGAAGATAGCTCAAAACATGAAGAAATAACAAATTCGTACATCGTGACTATACTGGAAAATGATATGAACAAATACTCTGGTTGCTGGACTGATGAAGATATATCAAACAATGACAACAAACAAGAAATTGAAAATTGTTTTATGGCACGAGGTGAAACAATTGAAGTAAGACCTTATAATTGTGATATATGTAATGAATTACAGGATATTCTTGATCTTACCCTAAAAGAGTCTCAAAAAATGTTAATGAATTAAAGAGACTCAATAGGGAAAAGAAATACTGGGAACTCAAATTTGAAGTCTGTGAAATCGAAAGAGAAGTTCTTCAAGACGAGGTTCAGGAATTGCAATTGCACTAATAGCATGCACAAATCCACCAGTCACAGTTTCGTCAGGTCTAACCAAGTGACTTACAAGTCAACTGGAAAAAGACATGTTAGGAATAGGTCCACAAGTACTGAGACTAGTGGTAGATACAAACCTAAATCCACACATGTGTGTCACTATTGTAACAAGACTGGGCATAAATATCCCTTTTGTAGATTTCGCAAATCTAATTTCTCAGGATGGATTTGAAAACCCAAAAAAGTCCTGATCCTAATAGAACTAACCAACAAGGACCGAAACAAGCTTGGGTACCTAAAAGAAGGTAGATTTTTTTTTTGCAGGAACACCATCGAAAGAGTCGTAAAGGGAAATGGTGTTTAGACAGTGCATGTGCCAGTCACATGATGGGTGGAAGGAATCTATAAAAATAAATTGAGCAAATGTCAAATTTGGTGATGATTCAAAAGGAAAGATCATTGGTACCGACACAATTCCATTCAATACAAATTGTGATATTACAGAAATGTATCTTGTGGACGGACTCAATTGTATTCTCCTTAGCATAAGCCAACTGTGTCATTTTGGATATGACGTCAAATTCAAGAAAACGAGTTGTTCCATTGAAGATGAGACAAGTAAAATCCAAGTAAAATCATTCTACCAAGTAAAAGATATGGAAATGTTTAATTTCTAAACGACATTGAAAACTTAGAAGGTCACATTTGTTTAGCATCCATTCTGATGATCCATGGTTGTCGCATAAGAAACTTTATCATGCAAGCGTGCATTTGATTGAAAAGCTTTCCAAACATGACATAGTTATTGATTTTCCCAAACTCATTTTTTCTAGAAATCATGTGTGTGATGCACACCAACTTGGCAAACAAATCAGAAACTCTTTCAAAACCAAAGATACAGTGTCCACAACCAAGCCCTTACAATTACTGCACATGGATTTATTTGGATCCAGTAGAACTGCCAGCGTTGGAGGTAAACAATATACTTTTATTATTGTTGATGACTACTCACGTTTTACATGAGTGATTTTTCTATCTCATAAAGATGAAGCCTTGATTTTTTTTGAGATTTTTTGCAAAAGGACTGAAAGAGAAAAGAGACATCTTATTTCAACTATTCAAAGCGAGCATGGAGGAAAATTTGAAAGCAGATCTTTTGAAGAATTCTGCAATGATCAAGGATATACTCACAACTTCTCAGCTCCAAGATCACCCCAAATGGAGTAGTTAAATGCAAAAACAGAATTTTGTAAGATATGGCCAGAACAATGTTATTGGAACACTTATTGCCAAATCACTTTTGGGCACAAGCAGTTAGAACAATATGACATCCTCAATAGATTTCTCATAAGGCCTATTCTGAAGAATACTTCATATGAGCTATGGAAAGGTAAAAGGCCAATCAAGGTTATTTTCATCTATTTAGAAGCAAATGCTTCATTCACAACAATGGTAAGGAAAATCTTGAAAAGTTTGATCCAAAGAGTGATGAAGATATTTTTTTTGGATATTATATTAATTGTAAATCCTTTAAAGTTTAGAATAATCATACATTATGTGTAGAATTCAAAGTGCATCAAAGTCAACTGAGACTTAGGAACCACAGAAGTCAACTATCAGCAATAGCGAACCCACTAAGTCGACTAATGGATCTATCAGTAATCAGACTAAACCACAGAAAGAGTCGACTACTCAAACTGCTGAAATAAGACCAAATGCGTGGAGGAGTGAACCGTAATATCCACTATGATGAAATCTTTGCTCTGGTAGCCCGGTTAGAATCTGTTTGTATACTTCTTACATATGCATATTTTAAAGGTTTTAATCTTTTACAAATGGATATTAAAAGTGATTTCTTAAATGGATTTATTGATGGGGAGGTATATGTAAAACAAACTCCTACTTTTGAAAACTCACAATTTTTTTACCATGTGTATCAGTTGACTAAAGCCTTGTATGGACTCAAACAAGCTCCTAAAGGCTGGTATGAAAGGCTTAGCTCATTTCTAACCGATCATGGATTCACCAGAGGTAAAGTAGATACTACGTTATTCATTAAAAGATCCTCTGAAGATAATATTCATTATTCAAGTGTATGTTGATGATATTATTTTTAGTAGTGCTACATCTCTCCTGTGCAAATAATTTTCTAATCTCATGCAAAGTGAGTTCGCAATTGGTATGCTGGGAGAACTCACATTTTTTCTTGGAATGCAAATTCAACAATCAGAGAAGGGCACTGATCACACTCAACTATGTCTAATAAAAGACTAAACGGGCGTTGCAAATATAATCTGGGGTAT